>JAUZNJ010020176.1:0-17201 GCA_034780135.1 Jordanella pulchra | reverse complement strand
CCACGACGGACCGGTACAGCGCCCGCTTGACGGCAGACGCTGCGCCAATCCGCCTGTCGATCTCCCGCTCCCCTCTTCCCTCATTCGTAGATTTAATTCCCTCTGTGCGTTTTAAGGTCCGGCATCAATCAGTGGCGGGATCAGCTGAAGCCGTCTCAGATCCTGGAGAACCTGGCCCGTCTAAAAGGGCTGTCCAAACCCAAGACAGAAGATAATGGCACATCGCTTACTTTCAATGGAAAAGACTACACTTTGGCTCAGTTTGGTAAGACATTGTTAACAAACAATATATTAGTGGGACCGTTTTTTTCAGCCATGGTACATAAAGCAACCTCTGTTTTGTCATACAGAGGGCAACACAGAAATTCACCAGCACTTGGGTCCGCCCCGAGAACGGCTCTGTCTGCATGTCCTTCGAACGCAAGGACTGGTTCCTGAACATGTGGAGACCAGAACCCTTTACAGCTCCTTCCAGCCTAATCTCTCTCAGGTAAGTCATCATTCATCAATCAATCCACTGAGCCAGATAATCTGTGTCAGTAAATCTCAATATAAATCCAGCTGTTTAGTGATGGCCTGAGAGGATGATTACAGACTATTGATGAAGAAATGGTAGGACTAAATACAAATGTACATCACATTTTTTCTCTAACATTCTCCTTCCACTTTGAATGCACTACCTGTTGTTTGTTTTTGATTTTATGGGTATGAAAATGATGTCATATACTGTAACTGAATGCAAACGCTAACCCATTACTTAATTTGTTCATTTAAAGGGTCGGCTTCAGATGTGGGTTGATGTCTTCCCAAAAAGCATGGGACTCCCCGGTCGTCCCTTCGACATCACACCTCGCAAACCTAAAAGGTAAGTAAAAATGATTTCCCCAAGGATGCAGATAGATAAAACTAACCTGTCTGATTGTTTAGGCACCTCCTGCGTGTCATCATCTGGAACACCACAGATGTAACTCTGGATGAAACCAGCATCACGGGAGAGAACATGAGTGATATTTATGTGAAAGGGTAGGCTACAGTTCCACTTTTTATTTCTTTAAACAATTTATTTCTATAAAAAACAATTCGAACATTGTTGTGAATTTTATCTAATACAAACAGGGTCAAAGTTGCACAGGCTGGTAGATGTTTAAAGTTCTAGAAATCATTTTATCTTTTCAAGACACAGAAGATTTTTTTGTGACCATTATCAACTGTAGCTTGTGCTTTCTCCCTGGTATAACAATCAAAAACAATTAATTGGAATTAACCTTTACTCTGAAATCTGATCAAAATAAAATAACATGAACTGTAGATTCATAAAAAAATAAATAGTCTTTTGGATCCATTTCTAAACAATTCTAGATTTGTTCAATCAGTTGCAGAGGTTTGGATGTTAAAGTAGTGGAAATGATGGAAGACCATCATGGTCTGTTTTTCACATCTAATGAAGGACAGTCATTAATAGAAGTGTCTGAGCTTTGTCCCCATTGTTCTGTGTGTCAGCTGGATGCCAGGCATGGAGGAGGACAAACAGAAAACTGACGTACACTACAGGTCCCTGGATGGAGACGGTAACTTTAACTGGCGATTTGTGTTTGGCTTTGACTACCTGCCAGCTGAACAGCTCTGCCTTGTGTCTAAGAAGGTAAGGTAGCTCCAGCATGCTGCTATGTTAGCTCATGTTTTTACAGAGACCAGTTTTGTTGGATATGACTAAAATGTTTTTGTTTGTATTTTTTATGTATTAGGAAAACTTTTGGAGTCTTGACAACACTGAGTTCAGGATTCCCCCCAAGCTGATTGTCCAGATATGGGATAACGACAAATTCTCACTGGACGATTACTTGGGTAAAAACACAAAAGTGCTTCCCAGGACTAAACCTTTGAATACATATGCTTGAGATTATAAAAAGGTTTACCGTGCTGTTCCAGGTGTACTGGAGCTAGATTTACGCAAGCTGGTCCCTCCTTCCAAGACTCCAGAGAAATGTTCCCTGGACATGATGGAAAAACTGGAAACTGAAGAACCAGACAAACTAAGGACCACCAAGTCTCTCTTTGCTCAGAAGTCAGTCAGAGGCTGGTGGCCTTGTTCCATCGAACAAGACGGGAAGAAAGTTTTGGGTGTAAGTATAGAGGTCCAAATGAAATATGATTCCTTGAAGTGCAGTTCCACCTGTAAAGATATAATTGGATCTTTTGATGAAAAGTTCTTTGTTTTATGTTTTTAAGAAAGTGCTTACATTCAAATGGTTCTATGTGAATTAGAGGGGGACTATAACTCTCCAAAATTATGAGTAGTTGCGACCCCTAAGATTTCAGAGTCCATTTTGATGAGATTTGTTTCTCTATTAAAAGGGCAAAGTGGAGATGACTTTGGAGATTGTGACTGAAGAAGAAGCAGATGAGAGACCTGCAGGAAAAGGACGAGACGAACCCAACATGAACCCAAAACTGGACCCTCCAAAGTAAAAGATGACTACAAAGCTATACTCTGATCTGGGATGATGTTATGAAGAACTTTCAAAGTAATTCATGCTGTATATCATCTAACAAACTGTTTGTTTTATTCCTTCAAACCTCCAGCCGTCCAGAAACTTCTTTCTTCTGGTTTACAAACCCGTGCAAGACCATGAAGTTCATTGTGTGGAGAAGGTTCAAATGGGTGTTCATAGGACTTATCATTCTCATCATCGTCGTGCTCTTCATCGCCATCCTGTTGTACTCTTTACCGGTAAGACTAGATGTTTAAAACATTATATATTCTTAGAAAAAAAAACTGCATCTCACTAAAAAGTTGATTTAGTTGAGTAATTCACCCCAAAAGAATTTTATATGTACACTGACGTATTGATCTGCAGTAATCTTGTAAAATATTATTTTTGGAGTAACTTTATTTAGGTCAACAACCATGATTAATACTGCAGGGTGCTGTCTGTTATGTATTGGTGTCTATATCTGTTCATTTGGATGAGTTTGACTTAAAGCAAAGGAAAATCCTAAACCTAGATAATAAACTATATCCTATTCTTTGAGTTCCACCTGTATAGATAAATCCTTCCAGATTTGTTGGGATTTCAAGCAAAGATGTTTCTCCTAGCCCCTTCTCAAAATGAGATGGATAAGAAATTATACCATTCAAAAAAAGACAGATGAATTTTAACCTCTGTGAACCAACATTTCATATGTTTTTTTTGTTTTTTTTTTTATATATAGCACCAGTTCACATGTCTTCTCAAAGCACTTTAGAGAGATAAGTCAATGAAGTCAATAAAGACTGATTGGCTCAAAGTCTGTTATCTATCGAAACTCAACTGACTGCGAAGATTCGCTCCTCCTCAATGAGCATGTGATAAGAGACTGTTGCTTGCATTGTGCTGTTGGCTGTGCAACAATCCCTCAAATCTAACATGCATACAGCTACACTGGAGAGAGAAAATTCCCTTTAAACAGGAGGCAACCTCCAGCAGAACTAGACTCTGTGAGCAACCTTCTTCCAAGGCTGACGGGTTCAGGAGAACAGAAGCAGACATGCAAAAGGAACATATAAATACTGTCTTTATTAGGAATATAGGGCGGATGACAGCAGCCCACCTAATATTCCTCTATGGATGGTGTCGCAGCTAAACAGAACTAGGCCAGATTAAGCTACTAAGACAACAAAAAGCAGAGAGAACATAAAGTTTAGGGTTGAACAAACAAATGATGCAGAATTGGAGAATAGAGAAAGAATGAAGCAGAATGATATAAAGGGGTTCCTTATGTCCTCCAGCAGTCTAAGCCTATAGCAGAATAACTATAGAGATAATCTGAGCTTTAACTATACGGTTTAAGCCTCATCTTAGCGGTATTCAGGGTGTTTGGCCCACATGAGAGGAGCCTGATGACTAAAAGATCTGCCTCCCATTCTACTTTAAGAAATTCGAGGAAACACAAGTAAACCTGCAGATCTCTGATAAAAGATGCAGTTTGGCTACTAAGAAATGACTTGTCAGTATCAACAGAACAATGAATAAAAGTATAAGAAAAAACAAAAGGGGACTGGGTGATATGACCCTTAACTTATTTTCATTGATCTCTTTCAGAACTACATCTCCATGAAGATTGTGAAGCCGCTGCAGTAACTCTCAGCTGAAGTCATCTCAACACATTTTCAGAGTGTTTTGGTTCTTTTTTTCTATAGTATTTTATTTATTGGATATAAGCCTACATATTCAAACTATTAAAATAATTATATATATTTTATCTAGACAACTTCAATGTGAAACACATGGCATCGTGTTGTAAGCATTTCACACTAAAAGGATCTAAAACCACAGAATGGTGATTAACTGTTTTTAGGGTCACAGGTTCTGGTTCTGTTTGAATTGAGAGGCTGTTCTGCACAGTATCAAACTCTCCTGTCAGCATGTCCCTGTACACTGTCACTGTTTAGACTTTTAAGGTTTTTTGAATTGTGTTGGGTTGTTTACTGGGTGGCTTTATGATTTATTTTCTTAATATTGTGCCAAACCATTTTTTCATGCATGTGCTGTTTTTTGTTTGTTTTATATTACTAGGTATTACATGAAACTGATTAAAGCTAAAAAAGACAGAAATGTTTATAGAGGATTCATTTGTCATCAGTGCTAGTGGGCTCTGTAGCACATCATTTGCACATGAATGTTAAACAGTCTTGGAGGAAAATTACAATAAAGATTCTACAAGTTCCAACTGAAATCTGTATTTATTTTCATTTACAGCAGAGAGAAAAATCCTAGCTATACAGTTTCTTAGGATATCTTTAATTATACCAACACAAACAAGTGAAGCTGCTAGAGGACAGATTGGAAACTATTTCAGTCACTTCAATAGTACTAATTAAACGGCTAAAAGCAGTTAGTTTTACTTGCTGAACAAAAAAAAAAAATTTACATTCACAGAAAAAAGATTTACATTTGTGCATATGGTCTACTTCTGATTCTGTTGTAGTTGTTTCTCTAAAAGCTTTTAAGTTTGCAGTGAAATGAATTATACTTATTGTAATTTGGTGATTCTGGTGAGGATGCGACAGAAATGGAAAAATAACGGGGAAAAAAAATCTGATTAGCGATGATAGTTTTAAATCTACTTTTTTGTGCTTAAAATATTGAACGGACATCTTTACGGAAGCCCCAACTAAACTAGAGAAACAAGAACAAATGGACTTAGACCAGAGGTTGAATTTCTGTATTTATGTACCAGGTCTCAATATTTAAAATTCAGGGATGAATTTTTGATTAAATTTTATTAAATTTTTTTATTCACAGAGTTCATGACAGAAAAAACAATGAGTTTTATGAATTGGTAAATAGCATAAGTAGAGGTGTGTATATATATGGCTATATGGGCAGCAGGGGCTACGCCAATCGTCTGGGATGCATCCTGATTTTACCAAAGACAAATATAAACCAATATATTGGCCCAAATTCCGAGTGAATAGCCTCATTTGAAGCTTTTAGACATTCATCCTTCATTCAGCAACATTGACTGGGTAAGATTTGAATTATTAATGGTTGTATGCAAACCAGTTGGACCTGGACCACATTTCAACTTAAGGATGCTGGAATGAAATGAACTCAGCAAGCTGCTAACTCTGCGACATTAGGAAGCACCCTAATATATTTTTACACAATGAAAAATGGCTCCTGGATCATTACTGTCTTTGGACTGGTCTACATGGACTGAGGAACCATCAGAATCTAAGTCTGTATTCATGAAACAAATATTAATACGAAGATCAGATGTACATATTAAAAATACTCTGGCATTTAGTGGTTAAAATACATATTTATTTTAAACAATCTTTACATAAATGGACAATCTGGTATCTCTAGGAAAGATGTCTTCAAAGCCATTGATAAAAACATCTTACATTGCAGACGTAATCCATCATTTTAATTGGATAAAAATAAATCACTGAGAAATGACAGCATTTGCTGGTATCCCCCAAGATCTCTTTATAATAAAACATTTCAATTTATAACATATCAAGGTTTAAAGAAAGGGCTTTTCCTAAATGTGGACCTGGTTAGTAGATCAGTGTTGTGCTCCATCAACTCTGCGTGTTTTTAAGACACAAACCTTTACTAGAGCAGTACCTTAAAAATTAAATTTTTACATTTTAATTAAAATGCGGTCAAATCAAGATGAAAACTGACAAAAAGACACTTAGGGGGGGACATTGAATTTTTCCCTACAAACACACTACTTCTCTAATAATCATGTCAAGTCCCAAAGCAAATAAAATCAAAAGATGAAGATTCAGAACAATCTGTGCTCCAAACCTGTGAAATGTTTAGGACTGGAGCACACCTTTGTGAGCTAAAATGTGTTTAATAAGGTTTGAACCACAGAGGTATCAGTAATCGTGCCATTTATTTTATTAAGCGTTTATAAACAAATTTGGAGCATGGAGCTTTTTTAAAATGCTCTGGTGAGATGTGGCACAAGCATAAAATGACTTGAGGATTTGTAAACATCTTTGTCAGAGAAGCCAAGATTTGTCTATGTCTGCCTGTCACCTTTAAGGTGCATCATTGTTCTTTATGGGTTTTTTTTTTCTCCTTTCAGTGAATGGATCCTGAGTTTACTCTTCCTCTGAGCTGTGAAGCTTGCTGTGCTGCATCAGTAAAGCCTCCACCTCCTCTCTTCTTGCCAGGCTGTTGGCTTTGCCTTGGAAACGCCCGTTCTTCCCTGCACCTTTTCCTTGAAGCAAATCTAAAACCCTTAAGAGCACAGAAATAAACCGTGTTCAACGGCTCCTTTTTCATAACATAAAAACGAAAAATACAGAAGATACATTTGAATCTCTTACCGTGGTCCTAATTCAGCCACATGTCCGCTGGGTCCAGCGAGGAGAAACAAACCAGGTCCCTTTTCCTCTCCAACGGTGAGGAAAACAACAGTTTCCTTGAAGGAAGTTAAACAATTATTCCAGGGCCCATCATGAGTCAAACGCAGAGCATCAGACGATGATCTTACCTCTGTGTTTATTTCATTGGCAATGATGTTCATGAACTCATTGTCACCCTCTTTTCTGTAATTAGAGGACATGTTAAACTATTGTCAAAGACTTAAGATGAATAGTAAAATTAGTCATAAATACAAACTTTCATTTTTTTTAAGATTCTCCTGCAATCAAACCCACCTTACTATCTACTCTGAACACATTCTTCTTCCACCTTTGCCGTTTCTCCTACGTGGCTCCAAACAGAAAATCTAAAACCCAATTATAAATCTTACCACTTATACCAAGTTTTTTCCAATTTAATCAATAATCCCTCTTTCCATACCATATCATACGCCTTTTCTATGTCAAAGAACACAGCTATCACCGTTTCTTTATTGGTTTGAGGTTTCCTTACTTCTGACTCCAGGCACAGAATCACATCAGTGCAACATGAATACTCCCCTTCTCCCAAATCAGATTACAAAGTTTTAAAATAACAGAAAGAGCCATATCATGTAAATGTGTAAGCATAATATAACACACTCCATCTTTTCCTGGAGTTGACTGTTTAGCATTAAAAATAGCTTTTTTCAGCTCATACAAAGTAAAAGGCATATCTAGATATTGATTTGAAACTACTCTCTTATTAGTGATTCATTATTTTCAGCTAAAATATTCTCTTTGTAACTCTTTATATCTTCAGATAAATTTTCTGAACATGTACTTTAATCAACGATTCTGCTAATAACTCTGCCTTTTCTTTATTATGAACAGCTATTTTCCTGTTAAATTCCAGAACAGGTAAGAAAAGTTCTTCTTAACACCATCCAACACCATTTCATTAATAACTCTCCATACCTCAGATAACTTGGTTTCTCTTCCAATAGAATTACAATACTGTCTCCAGCATGCCTTCCTAGCAGCTCTAATAGTCTTCCTAGCTATAGCTTGTGCACTCTTATATTCAATTAATGCCTCTAAAGTATGCCATTCGCTTACCAATTTAAAAGCTTTATTTCTTTCCCTTACAGCAAACTACATTGTTCATTCCCACATGGAACAGATATTTTATTCACTCTTCCCCCTGTTTTAGAAATTGCAGTTTCAGCTGCACTAATAATAACAGACACAATGTTTGAGTTACATAATTCCACATCCAAAAACAGGTTTTCATAATTCCCAATTAGCCCTGCTTAATCTCCATCTTGGAATCAGTACTTCCTCTTCTTTCACTACTTCAGATCCAACTGATATTATAACCAGAAAATTATCACTACCCACGAAACAGCTGATTCTGATGGTTGCAGTTCAACAAAAGCTGCAACCATCAGAGCTGCAACCATCAGAGCTGCAACCAACTCTGCTGAATAAGGGAAAGTTCTAAACCTTGCAGGACAGCGACCCCTGAGGACTGAGTTTGGACATGTCTGAGATACTGTCCTAAAAAATGACTAATATACATATTTCTTGCAATCTTACCTGTGTAAGCTGAAGAAATTTCCTCTGTCTGGGTTGTTCTTAAAGTTCTGAGCGATGAGGACAGCCATATCACGGAGCAGATTCAGGTTGGCCTGCAAACAGATTTTCACTGGTGAGGAAATTCAGGGCCGCGGCTTTAGCTTAATGCTGAAAAAAAAAAATGAAGAGGGAATACTCTTACCTTCTGTAGAAGCTTGACAGACTTCTGCAACTTGTCCACAGCCTCAACATGCTCATCAGCACCTGTCCTGTTGAATGAGGACTAAGATTTAACATTTTCCTCTCTAGCTTCATTTCAGCGATTCGTTTCACATTCAATAACAACCTACTTCAGAAGAGACACCAACGAACGCTCTGTGCTGTAGCTCTTCTCTGCATACTTTAGCACTCTGTTTCCTGCAAGGAAGATCAGGTTGGTTTTGCTTTTCTTTCCTTTCTCTGTTCCCAGCAACTTTATAACCTAAGATTAAAGAGACGCAAAAATGAATCATTTCACACAATCAGCTCCACTTAGCTGAACTGATTTTATTTGAGTATTTACCTGTAAGTGGCTGAGGTTGGTCACATGGGTTCCACAACACATGTTAGCATCAATGCCCTCTATATCAATAATGCGAATAGGTCCTGCATGGTCATCTGGCAGCCCTCGACTTCTCACCTGCAACGCATGACCACGATTTATTTAACCTTTGGTAAAGACTTCATATTTGAATATTTCTGTTTGCAGCTCAACGGTTTGGTTATAGTAAGTCCAACCTCTGTGTATACGCACTTTCTCCACTGCAGGGTCATTTAAAGAAAGGAGTTGAACATTGACAGGAATGTGAGCGCGGATCTTCTCATTTACGGCTTCTTCCAGTTCCTGGAGCTGTGCTGCTTTCACAGATGGAGTATCCAGTTCAATTGTGCTTCTCTGACGACCCAAATCCCTAAAGAAAGGAGAAGGTAGAAAAAGAAAAGCCAGATAAATGTGCAGGTCTCTTTGTTGACAGTGAAACTAGAGTCTAATGATTTACCATGATGTGGTTTTGTATCCAAACATCTTATCTGCCAAAGCTGTGATCAAATGTTGACCTAAAAAACAAGGACACCAAGTATATTTTACAACAATTATTGTCATTTCACTGCAATGACAAAGGTCAATGTAGTTTTAAGGGAACAGATCACTAACATGAAAACATGGCAAACCCAGGCTCCTCCTGCTTCCTCATCTATCGAAGATCCAATGTGAAATGACTGGACTGCACCATTTTCACATAAAACATCTCTGCCTGCAAGTTAACGGTGTTTTAAAGAGTACAGCTATGCCTCTGTGTAAAGTCTTTTGCAACCTGTAGACATTTCCATCAGTCTAGACCAGCTTCCTACTGAAGAGAAGCATTTTTACTGAATAATTCTCCCCCTTTAGGTCTCTGCTTGTATTGTATCATTGTAATACCCTCAGCACTGATGCTGTACCACTTACTCTGCCTTGTTAGACTTAAGTGTTAAAGTTAAGTCTGCTTTTGAGTCATCCTTACAGGTTAATTTTAGTGGATTTGCTGCTGGTATTAAAGAATGGTGACTGGTTCACCAGAGGGTGCAGCACTTTTGGGGTGTAATCCCTTTTACATCAGTAATATTTGAAACTTTTTTTCCCATCTCGTGTTTCTATTATTTTGCATTTTAAGCCTTTTATATAAAATATAAATAACAATGTGAACTTTTAGTGACTAAATGGGTAAATTCTTTTGCAAGGCACCATTTGAAAAATCAATGAAGGAAAATACATTTATAAAACCTTTTCTTGTCCTCACCTGAGTGTTGCTGCATGTGATCAAACCTCCTTTCCCAGTCAACCTTAACACACACCTCCTGACCCACATCCAAAGGTGAGGTCACAAAGTGTACGGCATCTGGTCCTTGTCTAGTCACCCTTAAAACTGGAACATCTCCAATCTGGCCGTGGTCATCTGGCTGTGGGGGGAATTAGGAAAATGATTATACACTGACCTTCAATGGTAGAAAAAGTTTAATGATGAAAATGCTTACTTGGCCTCCTCCTTCAGGGAATAAGACTGTATCTTGGAGCATGACATTAAAGCCTTTTATGGTTTCTTTCTTTCCATTCACCTCCTGTTTTAGCTCAGCAGGAGAGCAGGATACAACAGAGGTAACAAACTGAAAGCAAATGAATGGAATCTGTCAGCTAACAATGATTTTACACCACAGGTTTAGCGCATATATGCAAAAAGAAATGCAATCTTGTAACACAAAAAAATCGAGTATGAAATACGTTTATTTCCAATATTGCGTTTTCAAAAAACGAGTTAAAGGAAGCTTTAGCCACAGCAGTTTAGCACTCATGCTAACAGCTCCAGTAGCATTTAAAGGTGACGTCTCCTGAATTTATTTTATTGCACACTTTAGACATTCATACCTCTTTCATATAACAATCTCGCTGACACTGAAATGCCATTCTCTTGATGATGAGGAACACTCTGAGCCTAGAAGTGGTACAGACAAGCAGCTGTCAATTTAGCACGGAAAGCAATGTAGACCAAATGTAGCAGCTTCGAGTTTTCCGTTTCATGGGAAACCCCTTAAAGGGACAGTATCATACGAACTACAGCTCTACTTCGGACAAAAAACAGATAACATACTAGACATAAATAAATCTCAGACAGGTTATACACAGTTTTTACATCTGGATATATATCAGGTTTACTGTCTTTATTTACAGAATATGGCTACAACTTTGAATGCATCATTTTGTTTATTGTGAGGCAAGAACAAATAGGACAAAATAATCAAAAGCGTTAACATGCAAACACACTCACACTCCCCAAAATTGTTCTAAAATATTTAAGGTCCTCACATTTGGCATAGATTACAGCTTTAACAGCCTTTTGATAAGCCTCTAACAGTGTGATATATCTTACCACTGTAATATTTTTCCACATCTTCCAGATAAGCTGCTCAATTTATTTTGTGATTGATGGTTTTTCGATATATTCTTTTTTTTTTCTTAACAGTGTCCTGTCTGGTGATGTGGCAATAAGAGTAATTGTCTTGATGCAAAAAGAGCCCAACAGATTTTGCTTTCGCAAATGGACCAGTAGGGCTATCGCCATAGTCTTCTGCTTATTTTTTGCATATAAATTTCTTGACTATAATTATTCAGGGAGTTTTAAAGATTATATAGACACTGCAATGTAAGTAGAACAGGAAAGGCAAAACAGAAAAAAGGGAGAAAAGATGAAAGAAACAGGAGATAAAAGGAAGACAGTGATTAAAAAAATGGTAAAACAACTTCAGTTTGCTTCACCACCTGCAAAGAGTTTCAAAAAGAACAGCACAACCAACGGACGAGACATACAATAAAGCAACACCTAGATACAATCGCGGAAGCATAAGTAGCATTATTTAATCTGATGTGTATTCTGTGTTACCTGAAGATAAGAATATGGGCTTTCTGTATGGAAGTTAATCTCTAAGTTCCTGGAACCAAGTACCTGTAGTTGTTTGTGAAAGTGCACTTGTGCATGTAAAGTTTATCCAAAGGAAAAATGCTTAATAGCGGTTGTGGAAAGCCGAAGAGGCGCCCCCCCGAGAGCACTGAGTCCAGAGCTGGGAGATCCAAAGCCCCAGACACCCAAAGGGATCCCCAGAGCGAAGACGCCAAGGAGGGGCCGACCCAGGAAATCCGACCCCCACCAAGGGAGGAGGAGAGACAGCCCCGAGGAAGTCTCCCAGCCACCGCAACGCCAAAGCCCCCGGGAGCCGCAGGGACGAGTCCGCCCCAAGGGCTCACAACCCCCCGGTGGGAGCCCCAGCTGGTCGGGCCCTGCGGGAAAGCCACCCGGCATAAGCCAGCAGCCACCCAGGCATCCACCTCCAAACCCCGAGCTCCAACATTTTTCGATATATTCACATTCAAGCACAGATTATCTTGTTAAAACACCTGTAGAGTTATTATTATTTTTTTTAGCAGTGTCCTTTGAGACATTGTCCTGCTGGAAGGTAAACCTCAGTCCCGGTCTGAAATCATGGGCATACTAACAGATTTTGCTCAAGAAAATCCCTGCATTTAGCACCATTCATCTTTCCATGACTTGGACCTGTTTCCTAGTCATCATGCATTACCACAGCATGATGCTGCCACTGTCATAAATCATTGTTGGAATGGTGTTCTTCAGGTCAATGAATGTATTGGGTTTAATTTTTAGCAGTAATTCATAATGGCTTTCTCTGTTCAATCTTCCATAAAGGCCAAATCTAAAGTGAGTACAGTTTTTCTTTTTTTTTTGCTTATATTTTTCTGATGTCTCTCCATCAGGTTATACTATTTTGTGCAAATGCATCACATGAGATAAGTCTGAAAAAGACTGAAGTGACAACAAGTTACATATATATATCCACATATATCAGTATGTTTGTGTGTGTGTATGAATACAAATATCTTTCTTTACAGGTAGGTCATGAAAGAGAAAAACAGCTGTGAAAGGCACTAAACAAAGAAACATGAGAAGAAACAAGATAAGAAGACAGGGACAAATAAAACTTAGAAATGACTGAATGGCGGTAAGTAATTTTTATCAATCTATCTAATGGGGTTGGTATATTTTAGCTAAAGCTACTGGTGATAAATATAATTATGTTACTCTTGTCTTGAACCTAGAGTCTGGGGACCTTCTGTCTAGAAAAAAAACAGCAGATTCTAGAGCTGCTCCTTGATTTGTTGGTAAAAATATACTGTTTTTATGTTATGAAAAAAGTTTTACTTATGATTTGTTTGAGTTAATCTGTTGTCATTGTTTGTTTAAGCACAATCAGTGTAAATGTCCAGACTAGTTGCAACATCTGACTCTGCATTAAGACTAAATTGAAAATTGTACAAAAAAAATATCTCTCTTTAATCAACTTTAAATGCTTTTGACTATTGACACATGTTTTGACAGTAATAATTTATTTAACTAGATGGTGAATCAAAAAATAAAAAAGCGAAATCAGTGAATTTGGCAGTAACACAGAATTTAAATATTTTTACTCAGATTTGAGGTGGCTGTGAGGCATCTGATAACTGATTAGATGCAGCCCAGTCAATATTGATATCCAACAACGATAACATTTGAAATTACCATTATTTTTTTATTTTGACTTTGTTATTACCAACATTCCTCAACACAAACTGGATGTCATTCAGCTAAGAGGCTGGGGAGAAAGAAAATAAAGCATCAGGAAAGACAGACAAGGCTACTGGTTGGTCTAATGTAGGAGCAGCTACCTAATTTCAAGAGGTTTATTTCTATATATTTATATAGAAAATGCATGATCAATATTTGTTATTTATTTGCTACTATTAAATATTGCTTGTTTGACTCTGTGACTTCGACTAAATACATTTGGTGCCGTACACAAATTTAAGGTTGGCGATAGAATCTGCTATAACCTGTTCACTGGGTCCTTTTGGGGGGAAATTATTGCAGGTAGACTTGAGAAGTTAAATGCCACAGAGGAAAATTTGCGCATGCGCAATTCTAGTAATTATGCCAACAGAGTCACACCTGTGACCGCTCAGAGTTTATTTATGAAGGCGGCATTCACGGTTCTGTTTCTCATTTATTCTCGCGTGCGGTTCGCCAAGTATGGCATCAGCTTTTTTTTAAATGTTCGGACTGTTTTTTCTTTGGTTCCCTGTTGCTGGACAGTACACCCTGTCCCTTGGTGGCTGCAGTAGCGGTTTTTTCGTTCCTCGAGGACTGCAACGGGTCGATGTTGGTGAAGGAGTTATACAGGTATGTTTGCAGCTATAGACATTAATACATAGAGACACCCCTTTGGACGCTGCTGGCCACGAGGCAGCCGCGCCTATATGGCGACCTATATACCTATATATATTGTCAGAATGAGTAGGAGGCACCTCAGAATTGATTTTTATCACATGTAAAACCAGTCTAAGATAATATGGCAGTAATGTCTTGTATGTCACAACACCTTGAAAGACCAAAATAATTTCTATAATGACATTTATAGTGCAAACTTTGTTCTATTGCGATATATAATGTAAAGTTATTATTTAATACTTTTGTAAATATTTGTTTTTATTTTGCTTATTTTAAAGTGTTTTTTTTTTTTGTCAAATCGTATGCAATGGCAAATTTATGTTGCATCTCTCTAAGGTGTTTTGGACCTGATGATTTTGTCAGTTTTCCACAACTGCCACATATATATGTTAATAAAAAATCACACTCACCCTTTGTAGGGTGGTATCTGTATCTGTTTTACCAGAGACCTGGGAGTTAGAGGGTTCTGAGCAGTATCTTTTCTGTTCCTAGGACAGTGCTCTTCTGGACTGAGGTTTCAGATGTTGTTCCTGGAATCTGCTGGAGCGACTCTCCCAGTTTGGGGGTCACTGCTCACAGTGCTCCTGTTACCACGGGGAACATGTCGACTTTGACCTTCCACATATGTTCCAGCTGTTCTTTCAACCCTTGGTACTTCTCCACCTTTTCATGTTCCTTCTTTCTGATATTAGCTGGTATTGCCACATCTACCACCACTGCCCTCTTCTAATGTTTGTCAACCACCACTACGTCCGGTTGGTTAGCCAGCAGCTGTTTGTCAGTCTGGAAGTTGAAGTCCCACAGAGCCATTGGAGCCATCTTAGAGCCATTGTTCTCAACCACCCTAGGTATGTCGCATCGGTATTTGGATACTTCTAGTCCATACTGGGTACAGATGTTCATGTACACTATCCCAGCCACTTGAATGTGGGTATTTACAGTGGGGAGAACAAGTATTTGATACACTGTTGATTTCTCTGGAGGAGATCTGTATGGAGGAGTGGGCCAAAGTCCCTGCTGCAGTGTGTGCAAACCTGGTCAAGAACTACAGAAAACATCTGATCTCTGTAATTGCAAACAAAGGTTTCTATACCAATTATTAAGATTCATTTTTCTGGTGTAATACTTATTTCACACAATAAAATGGAAATTAATTATTTGAAAATCATACACTGTATTTTTCTGGATTTTTGTTTTAGATTCCATCACTCACAGTTGAAGAGTACCTATGATTAAAAATCTTCTACATGCTTTGCAAGTGGGAAAACCTGAAAAAAATCGACAGTGTATCAAATACTTGTTCTCCCCACTGTATGTACGCTGATCCTGCTTGCATCTTACACCCTGTTACTATGTGCTGACTCATCTCAGGGGCATCTTGGCACAGCCTTCATCTTGGGTCTGATCTACTTGGGTAGGTCCTGGCCTCTATGACTCTGGTGTTTAGGGCCTACTCTTGTGCTCTATATTCTAAAAAAACTTCTATGATGATCTGTAAAGAAGTTATTTTGGATAACAGTCTAGTGGCCTGACTCTAGAACTTAGTTGTCATATATTCTGTAACACTTCTATGGTGATATATACACAACTGAGTTACTGTGAACAACAGTCTAGTGGCCTGTAATCAGACACTAGTTTCACACGACATATAACTTGATTTTAAGGGAAAACTAACTTTGCTGGAGATCTGTTATCAGACTCTCGAACTTCTCATGTAATCTATACCACTTCTATGGTGATCTATACACCAGTGAGTTACTTTGGATACAGTCTAGTGGACTGTAATCAGACACTAGTTTCACACGACTAATAACTTGATTTTAAGGGAAAACTAACTTTGCAAGAGATCTGTAACCAGACTCTGGAACTTTCTCAGCATGCAATCTATACCAGTTCTATGGTGATTTGTACACAATTGAGTTACTTTGGATACAGTCTACTGGCCTGTAATCAGACACTAGTTTCACACAACATATAACTTGATTTTAAGGGAAAACTAACTTTGCTAAAGATCTGTAACCAGACTCTTGAACTTCACATGTAATCTATACCACTTGTATGGTGATCTATACACCAGTGAGTTACTCTGGATACAGTCTAGTGGACTGTAATCAGACAGAAGTTTCACACGACTACTAACTTGATTTAAAGGGAAAAAAAGCTTTGCTAGAGATCTGTAACTAGACTCTCGAGCTTCTCATGTAATCTATTTCACTTTTATGGTGATCTGTACACAACTGAGTTACTTTGGATACATTCTAGTGGTCTGTAATCAGACACTAGTTTCACACGACTTGTAACTTGATTTTAAGGGAAAACTAACTTTGCTAGAGATCTGTAACCAGACTCTAAAACCTTGTTGTCATATATTCTATAACACTTCTATGGTGACACAACTGAGTTATTGTGAACAACAGTCGAGTGGCCTGTAATCAGACACTAGTTTTACAGTAATAAACTTAATTTTAAGGGGAAAAAAACTTTCCTAGAGATCTGTAAACAGACTCTCGAACTTCTCATGTAATCTATACCACTTCTATTGTGATCTATACACCAGTGAGTTACTTTGGATACATTGTAGTGGACTGTAATCAGACACTAGTTTCACACTTCTGAAAACTTGATTTTCAATGGAAAAAAACTTTGCTAGAAATCTGTAACCAGACTCTAGAACCTAGTTGTCATATTTTCTATAACAATTCAATAGTGATCTGTACACAATTGAGTGACTTTGGATACAGTCTAGTGGCCTGTAATCAGACACTAGATTCACACCACTAAAAACTTGATTTTCAGGGGAAAAAAACTTTCCTAGAGATCTGTAACCACACTCTCGAACTTCTCATGTATTCCATACCACTTCTATGGTGATCTATACACCAGTGAGTTACTTTGGATACAGTCTAGTGGACTGTAATCAGACACTAGTT
>JAUZNJ010020165.1:0-17202 GCA_034780135.1 Jordanella pulchra | reverse complement strand
CATCTAAAACAGGAGTGAGAAACATCTAAAACCTGCAGGACAGTGTGCCTTGAGGAGCAGGGTTGAAAAACACTGTTTTAAGTCATGAGTAGTGATAAAAATAGTGGTACCAAAATAGAAGATTTCAGAAACTCAATGTGTCTTAAAATGTCATTGATTGCTTACTGGTAGGTGTGTCTAAAGTGTGGCCCAAGGGTCATTTCCAGCCCATTGATCTTGTGTGGCCTTCAACTGAATTTGGTTAGCCAAATTATTTTAAAAAGAACATGTTACAGTAGTGTCATTTGTACTTATGTGAAACATCTAAAAAAAAAAACATCCTTGTTAAAGTTTCTGACAGTAGGAACTATCAGGGACCACACAGTATCTATTATGTAGCATGTTTTTTCTATTTAATTCCTCAAACATCCTGTAACTTAAAAATCCAACTTGTAAGTAACTATCTATTTAATTAGGCTCAATAAAGTAAAAGTAAACCGTGTCACCTTCTTAATGAAATTATAGCCACAAAACTCCAAACCAAGTTGGTCAACCTTAAAACCTTTCTGCTACTTTTTTTTTTTTCAACTGGACAAACCTGGGAGACATTCCTATGTTATGCGTATGTCTACAATGACTTACAGATGATTCTCTACAGAAGTCTGACTAATTAGCTTGTTTCAATGAAATAAGCTGGTCAAAAATATTAAGGTATTATACGATATTTATCATTTGCTATGATTAAAAACATCCCCTTAGAATGGGTGACTAACAAGAGTCCCTTTATCATATTTAAAACCACTGAATTTGAGCATTCTGCTGCTTCTAGAGGAAATTTGAGTTTCCCCTCCCTTTTCTCTACTTCTCCTGATTTTTAGAATCTTTGCTTAGTTGTGAGCAGTTTTCTTCTGCTGCATACATTTATATTTTCTCTCTGGGGTTCAGCTCAGAGATTACGGTTTTCGAGGGGCAAATTGCTACACATGTATATACTAGTTATAACAAGAATATTATCCACCCATTAAAAAAGCTATTGACCTAGAAATATACCCTGATTTTTGAAAAATAAAATTGAAAAATTACTTTAAGAGAAGCTTACAGCTCTTTAATGGCATCAGTGGGGACATTTTCAAATGTAAACAGCAACTTTCCAGCAGGTTTTATAGGCTCTTGGATATGAAAATAAATAGATATGTTGTATATTAAATATTTATAGTATATGTTATCCAGGGTTGGGCACCGAAAATTGATCAGAACCAGTTCTAACCTCTCAATTCTCCCGGAATCATCCAAATTTGTTAATTTTGATTCCTAGTTTTGATATCCAACGACTAAGAGAAGCTTTCTAATAACAGTGAAAAAGATAAAAAATTGTGTGCCCAACCATCTTTATTTTGCAGTTGCATTCAAAGTGTGGCCCAAAGTTAATTAAAGAAATTACCATTTGACTATTTGCAACACTGCCGATGGGATTATATTAGCATGATTAAACACTGCTTAACTTGAGGTGAGAACTTCATCTTTGATCCGCTGCACCAATGTTGTAAGGAGGGTTCCCTGAAGGAATTTGTTCTTCCACTTAATTTTTAGCGGACCTTCCGCAGGGAAAGAATGACTTTTTTTTACTACTTTCCTTCTTTTACTTTACATTTTAACGAATACCTACAGTAGAAACTGGAGCAGTGTGCTCATGAGGAGTAGGCCAAAATATCTGTTGAGAGAAGCAGAGGTCTCACTGAAAGTTATAGGAGTGATTTTGATTGCAGTGATTGCCTCAAAAGGTTCTGCAACAAAATATTAAGTTAAGGGTACAATCATTTTTAACAGGCCTTTTTCATGAGTTAAATTTTTAAAATCATTTTGTAGAAGCAGTGTTGAGTTTCTGACTTTCTTTAGTTAATTTTCATAGAATTTCTAATAACTTTTGTCAGATTGAATTTATTTATCTAACTTTGCGTTATTTCATTAAATGAGTGGTACCAGCATTTTTGTCGAAGTATGAGTGTCTGTACGTGTGTGTTTGTGTATGTATATATCCTATATATAGGCTGGTATATGAGAACAATGGTTAGTGGGATCGGATCCTTGCATCTCTCAGTACTAAGATTTTGAATGACGAGAGCTTATAGGCAAAGAGATAGAGGTCAGCTCAAAGCTAGAGCGATGATTGATTGCCAGACCCCCACCATGACCTGAGTTGCCGGCCTGTGCTGTGTACACATATACAGATGGACAGGCCTTATTCATAACAGTGGGCACATCAGGTTTTTGCCATGTATCTGCAAGACACATAAATTCATTTTTTTGGTCACACTGTGCTCATCATGTATAAAGGAAGAATTATTAGAGAGAGACTGACCATTGAATAGTTTTAATGTAAGTGCAGATAAACTGCTCACTTTGGGAAGCTAAATGGGTCTGACTAAGCAAACAATCAAAGCATTATATTCAAGATGTATTTTGTGGATACTCAGAAGCCACCAGCATCCAGCTGAACACAAATACTAATGGAAACTTTACGTAGGTTGAAAAAAATGGAAAAGAAAATTATTACAGCACTGGAGAGAAGCTGAGAGATTGTGTATGTTAGGCTATGTTATAAGTTAATTATTCAGTCAGGGTGACTATAATACTCTTTTCAATCCAAACATTCCAGATCTAGTCTGTTGTTAGCCTGCAAAATAAAGTTTGATAAATGTCAGCATGGAGCATATGTACTTACAGCTGACAGATGTCTGGACTCTCCTGGACATTTACAGTGTCATGTTATTTACTCATTTTCATTTCTATCTAGGGTTTTTCCATTTTTGCCCTTGCCAAAAATAAATGTGTTTTTTAGCCTGAATATTCAAACGGATTTAGAATTTAAAACCACTCCTTTAGGGGTCTAAGTTGAGATATTCACAAGTGTTTAACTGGCACAGAAACACAAAATGAAATTAACATTAGAGTCTTGCTTTTAAGTTTGAACTGGGCAAGAGAAGAGGTAAATAAAATATCCACAGCTTTGCAATAAATACAGAAAATTATAAACTTATAGCAGCCTTAAAGTAGTACGTATTAATTAGAAAATGTAATGAGAAACAGCAAATGAACAGTGAACACAATTGGGTAAGTTACCTTCCAGCAAGGAGGAGGACATCTAGTGGGTGGGAAGTAGTAGTAGTGGGAAGATTGTTAGAGATGCTAAGACCCATCTTATGTTGCTCCTGCTTGGTTTATATTGTGTGGTTTCTTCCATGGCTTGTTAGATTTAGGCACAGAGAACTGATGGATTGATCTGGGATTTGTTATCTCAGTCAGCCAATCAGAGTTACTTGTACTACAGCAAGCCATATTGAATGAGTATTCAATGAGGAAATACGCATTAGAAATATCATGTGTGGCATGGTGCTTGAAAATAGGTCAAATTCCGTGACTGTAACACTCAATGTGTGAACCTTGGCAGCCCTGTAGTAAAGCCGGTGTCCATGCTTAACTGAAAGGAGACAGAACCAGGAAAAATGCGTAATAGTATTGTGTCTTAACGTTTGTGGTCAATGTTATAAAAACACACGACAATTAAAGCAGGTTTTTCGCCGAAAACATCCTGCTGTTCATCACTCCAGATGTAAGCATACATCCTGATGGTTCCTGCTGCTGTTTGGGGTATTATTATGTACTACAGCTGCTCGCAGTGAGAGAAATGTGAAAACAGCTGGCTATACACTTCAATGTAGCATAAAAATTGAGCAAGCATTGAATAAAAGAGGCACTTTTTAAACATAGCTCACAGGTTTGTTTTTCATTATAATATCCGCTTGTAGAATTCATTTCCCCACATGTGCATCATTCTTTGTCAGATTGTTATGACAGTCTTACGTATCCTGGAGTAGTGCTTCATAATTTCTTTTGATTATGGTTGTCTGGTTATCTTTTGCGCTTGTCAACTCAACATTTTTATTCTGATTCTCTTATAATCTCTTATCTCTAATGATCCTTAATGGTTTTAAAATCCTCAAAATGAGAGGAATCAATGTCTAATATATGTAGGTTTGGCAATAACTTAGAGTTCAACACAACTGAATCCAACTGGTCAATTGCTTCCTCAGTCCTCCTAAGAACAATTCGAGATTTTTAAAAAATTATAGTTTGCAAAGGTATCAAAAAGTTCTCTTAGTTACGCACTACTTTGTTTTTCTTTCAGGCACATGAAAGATTGAGGTTCTGATTTGAAAGAATGTGAGAGAAATTATAATGCTTTTGCAATGTATTGTTTTTCCAAGTAAAACTTAGCTTTGGAAAAGGAAGACATTTTCTAAATAACAACTTGTTCAGACAACACACCCACAATCACACTTGACTGGGACAAAAAGAAAAGGGGCAAAAAAAAAATGAACAGAGGCAGTTTTAATGAGTCTCTTTCCCTCTTCATCTATCAGGATGAAATTAGGACGGCACTCAGCAGCTGAGGGGAGGGAAGTTGGGAGAACGGGGGCACATGGCAAAAGGAAAAAGCCTTCATTAAGGAAACTGAAGTGGAGGTAGGAGGAGGAAAAAGCATGGGGGGTGGGGGGGGTGAGAGGCTTAAGTGTTCCAGAAATGCTTCTCCCTTCTCTCCCTCTGCCACCTTATCAGAGAGACAAAGTTATGCCGGTCAGAGCGTTTGTTATTCAAGCTAATCCCTCATCGCGGTTTTTCATCAGGTTTGGCATTTGGCTATCTGCATTAATTAAACGTTCAAATGAGCACAACGTTAATAACCAGCACACAGACTGATAATGAGGGGGAAAAAAGGTGGATGCTGTATCCTTTGCCTATCAGACTTGTGTTTGTTTTCAATACCTTCTGCAGCTGCAACACCGTCCCCTTTACCTGGGCCGGGTTTCATTTATTGATGATTCAGGCCATTTCCAGTGCCACTGGCGATAATGTACTGTCTGCACTTTAAGAGATAAGTGTGCTCAGGCACGATAGTTTGGACATGTTTTGGACGTCTCTCCTTTCGGTATTTATTTTTATCTCTTCACTTTTGTTTTATCCCACATTTTTCCTAACTCTCCTTTCCTCATGCCCTGCTATTCGCTCTATCTCACCTGTCTTTCCATGCTTTTTTTCCTACTCAGAGATTCCCAGAAGAGAATAAGAACTGCTATCTCTCTTTTGCACACTCTCCTCACTTTAAGACTGTTTCTTCTTTCCTTACCTCCAACCCCAACCCTCCCTCATCGCATATCAACAGCAGGGTGAATAGCCCCTCGTGCCTAATATTCATTCACGCTGTTTCCCTTCTCTCTCTGGCTGTGCCTCCATCTCTCAGTACCACTTTCAGGTTACAGCTTACGCTTTAGTATTCCTCCACTCATCCCCATAAGGCCTTCTTTTTCCTTCTTTTTTCCCTTCACATCATACCACCTCCAATTGTCTTTAATATTCTGTCAGTCAACAAAACGGCAATACGTTGGACTTTGTCACAAGTCTCAGTCAGCTGTAGTTACAGTCCTTGACTTTTCTTTCTTCTATTGTCTAAATGTTATTCTTTTACTGATGCCAAAGCAGAAACAATGCTAATGCGCTACTCTTCATTTTCTCACCCTTTAAGATTCATAATACTGTTCTTTGTTCTCTCCTCTATACTAAGCCATCTTTTTTACTCCTCTTTTTGAAAACAAAATGCTTGAGATTATGTGTGACTGTCTTTTTTTTTTTTACTCTTTGGAAGAGTTGGTTTTGTTGTAAAATAAATCATAATTAGGCAACCTTGAAATGCTTTGAACATTAGCTTGACCATACAGAAAGGCAGTAAGTTGGCACAAAGCAAACAAATCTAGCCGTAGCACTATATAGAAAAGAACAGAAAATAAGAAGTTAGATAACTCTCTTCTTGTTCCAAACTTGTTCTCTATAGCTTTCACCACAGCAGCTGCCAACTATAGGGATTTATAGAAGAGATTTCTGGAAATAAAATTTTCATTATTTATTTTTTGATGATATAAGTGTTTTCTTCTCTGGTCTACATATTGTAATTGGTAATAAGTAATAAGTCCCTCAGACAAAGATAATGAGATATGCTGCCATAAGAGCTACAGTAATATCAGTTTCACAGCCCACCAGCTAAAGATAAAAGAATAGTGAATCAAAATGACCATGACTGATTTGTTTAGTTTTTTTCCCTATAACAATGATTTGAAAAAAATTATCTTGGAGCACCCAACGTTACACTGAAACAGCAGAGGATTTAAATGTTACTGGAGATGAGGAATCAAATCCAAAACAAGCTGAAAACTGTTTGTCCTCAATGAACTTGAAAGATAAAACTGGCTCTCAATTGAGTTGAAATTTGATTCTTTTATGAAAAAAAGAAACCATCTCATCAGGTAATTAGCCTAAAGTGTTTAGAAAGCCAGAGAACGTGCTGAGAATTATCCTCTCTACTTAACTGCACCCCATAACTCAAACAAAACATTGTTTGACACTGACATGTTTGCAACTGTACAAAATATATATAAACTTAAAAATTCCTGACAATCTAAAAGGTATTTAGAAATGTGCCTAGTTGAGCACTTATAGAGAACATTATAAGTTTCAATCTCAAGTTTTGAAAAGGCTGTGAAATGCCAATACTCCCCGGCTTGCCAATTCTAAATTTGTCTCCTTATTATCCCAATGGTACAGTTCCTCTCCCACAAGCCTCCATTTAGCAGCCTGAAGCTTCAATTGGAATGTGCTGCTCCTACAAAAAATACCTTGTTATCTGAAGATTTTTATTTGTTTCTGAGGCATTTCTTTATCTCCACTGCCTTTGCAGTAATTCCTCTCTTTGCTGCTCCCATCTGTCCCTCGTTGTCACACATCAGTTGTGTGTCAGTGACTGTTTTGAATATGTCAGTGCACCGTCTGGTCACTGGCGCTTCATCTTGAAACATTCATCTATGAATCTGCCTTTCTTTCTCATTTGTTCTCTTTCCTTCTCCCCATTCTATTGTAGACAGCAGATAATGCCTTTTAGGTGTTTCATCACCTCTCTTCCTTTATTTTTCTCCCTTAAACCATGATGATTTTGTGTTGCCTTAAAAACTGATGCAGACAGACACACATCGCCAGCCTTTATCTTTAAACTCCCCAACTCTTATCCCTTTAGAGTCTGCACCAAAAGCCCAATCTCGCAGTCAATTTATCAGGCGGCCAAGTCGTCATTATTTCGTTCACACTGCCATGATCTTACCATCATTAAAATTCATCTCTTACATAACCATCAAGGACATGATACCTCTCACTAAGAACAGGGGCAGAGTACACAAACATGCACACGTACCGACGGGCTGTCTTCTTTTAATGTTTCTATATACATACTCACTTTCTCCACTTTAGGGAGAGGTGATAATTACACAGGAGTGAATGCACAATGAGCACAAGCTAGATGCAACGTTTTCAAATGGTGGCCTATTTATAAAGCTCTCTGCTATTATTTTTAATGCAAGAAAAAAGCAACAAAAAACAGACAGCAGTACCTCTCGAGAATTCTACGGATTGTTCTTTTTATAGCAGCACATCATGTTGTTGCTTTAAAATTGACTCAAAATTGGCAAGGTCTGGACAAAAGTGGGATAAAATGTTCTTCTCATACAGAGAAAAATGCATCTTTGTGTCTGTGTTTATGTTTTGTCAGATGGTTCTTTGCAGAATACAACTAAGCGTCCTCCAATCTCTTCAGCAGTATGCGAAGAAGCATGTTTGGCTATGAGCAAGTTTTTCTTTTTGCTAAGCCCCCAAGATGGTGCTATGATGATAACTAATGTGGACAATGGCAGTGATGAGGGAAGCTGGTTTGAGACCTATTAAACAGAGATTTTGTCAAGTTGTTTTATCTTTGTTAGTCCCATGTGGTGGGTTTCAGTAAAAGGGTACAGAACTTCTTAGATAGATAAAGGAATAGTTTGGCCCTTTAAGTTTGCATGCACAAGTATTAATTGAATTTACAATTGTCATGTATCAGAGAACAATAAATATACATGGTTTTGGAAGTTCTTTATAAGTAAAAATCTGAAAATTGTACTACCAATGTATTAATACCCCCAAACAGGGTCCACAGCAACCAATTGATTTCAGAGCATTTCTATCAAAATGTAATCTCAACTGAAGTAAAGCTGGTTTGGAAAGGTCTCATATGTTTTTTGAATAACTGAAGTAAACAAATTCCTTTACTAGAAAAAAGAACATACTTGATAATTTATACAGAAATTTTTGGCTCCTTCAATGAGAAATTGTTCAGCAATGCAACTCCTCTTCCTTCTGTCTTGATGTTTTATCCACAGGTTGTATTAAAAAGGTTTTACCGTTTTAGATTCTGATTTAACTTAAATCATAAACACATCGCTTACTATTTGTCGGGTGTTTTCCCCTAGACTTAAAAACAGTGATTATCAAACCCCTGTTGAAAAACAAGAATCTTGGACCAATTAATCCTCCACAACTACATGGTCATTCCAAACCTCACCTTCATCAGTAACAGTATTTTAAAATTTTGGTGTCATGATGGAGCTTCAACGGTACATAAAGGCAGTTACTAAGTTGACCTTTTATCACCAAAGAACAATTCCAGAATTAAAGAGCTAATGTCCAACCAGGATCTAGAAAAAGTAATTTATGTATTTATCTTTAGTAGAATCGATTACTGCAACAGTGTCTTCATAGTTTCACCTAAAAAGTTTATCAGACAACTGCAGCTGATCCTAAATACTGCTGCCTGAGCTCTCACTAGAACTAAGAATGTATTGCACACCAGTCCGGTACTGAATTCCTTCCACTGGCTCCTTGCAGCTCAGAGAATAAACTTTAAAATCCTTTTGTTAGTATATGAAACAATGAATGGATCAGCACCAAAAAACATAACAGATTTGTTGTCAGTGTATAAACGTCCCAGACCACTCAGGTCTTCTACTTCAAACCTACCCAAAGTCACATATAGAGACACAGCATTTAGTTCCTATGCTCCACTTATCTGGAACAAAGTGCCAGAAGACTGTGAAACTGCAGAAAGCCTGAGTTGTTTTAAGTCAAAGTTAAAAATCCAATTGTCTTGGTTTTATTCTGATTTTATTTTTCTTCTTTTTTACTGTTTAATTTATGATAGGCACTTTGAAATGTCTTTGTATTGAATTGTACTATATAAATAAACCTTCCTTGCCTTGCCATTGTGGATTAGCAGGCTGAGCAAGGAGAGTATTAATAGCGGTAGACAAGAGATTAATGCCAACTGTGGAGGAGCTGGAGAGATCCACAGCCGGACAAAATGAGAACCATTGTAGTATACTCTGTAAAACAAAATCCTCTTTTCTAAAAACATATAAGAAAAATGTCTCTCAGTACTATGCCACAGGTCATATATGTGTAATGGAAAAAAATGCTCTGCTCAGATGTTACCAAATTTGAATGGTTTGGCTGACACTCAAAACACTGTGTGGTTGAACATTTACATCCTTGATGCTCCATTCTGGGAAACATGGTGGTTGCTGCATCATGCTGTTGGAGTGCTCTTCTTCAACAGTGAAAAGAGAATGTTGTAAGAAGAATGTAGCTAAATATAGTATAAGCCTAGAGGAAAAGAATGAAACCCAAAACATCCATCTAGGATAAAATGGCTTACCTCAAAGCACATTCCTGTTTTATACGCATGTGATATAATTGCATAACCACTGGCATGAGCTAAGGTAAGGGACTTCATTGTATCCTGATTTTCTTTTTGAAATATGTAAATAATTTAGTCCTTTGGCATATCTTTTATGCAATGTAAAAGTTCTTTTTGTGTTTTTAAGGTTTTTAAATAGCTGATTAAAACTGCTTTGTTTATATCCCTTATTACCAGAAGAGTTTTTGAGATGCTTTAGAAATTTCAGGTCCAGAAAAAGATGAAGCATGAGTGAAAAGAATATTAATGTAGCATTAGTGAGGGAGATAAAAAAAAAAAAAACAGGAAAAAGGTTGAGAAGCTCAAGAGTGATTCAGCCATTGTTACTCATCCCTTCCGTTTTTGCAAGAGAGCTCGTGCAGTGAGTATTTTAAGTGCTCTCCTTTCCGTTGTTCTCCTATAATCCTGTTAGATAACTATTTTCCTCCCCTCCTTCTTCGGAGTCGTTCTATTCCTTTTCTCCTCCTCCCTCTTCTCCTCCTCCGCGCCCCACAGCCCACTCAGCAAGCGGCAGGTCCTACTGTACACACTGCCATGCAAATGGCTACATTGTGTCCAGTGAAGGAGGGAGGTGAGGGGGAAAGGAAGAGGTGAGGGTCTGAAAGCAAAGAGTGATAGAGGTAGATGGCAAACATGTGGAAGTACTGGTTGGTAGGTGTTGGAGAAATCTGCTGGTCGGTGCAGGCTCATTTGTTATGAGGAGGGATGAGTGTGAAAGAGAGCCAGGGCGGAGGCAAGTGAGTTGTGAAGTGGAGTCTGCATGCAACATTCTAGTCAAGATGTGCAGACTAGAAGAAGAGATGAAGTGCACAAGGTGGAAAGAAACTAATTTGAATAAATGCAAATTGCTTGTTGATGTACATTAAAGGAAAAAAAGAAAATGTGTGCTAATCTAAAGTTCCAAGTGTAACCCTAAAATAAAGCTGCCCCGACGCTAGTGCTCTTTCACAGCATCTGATGAAACGAGGTTCACATTGGATCGGTTTGTTTGTGATGTAATGTTTCAAACCTGCCTTGAAATCGTCATGCAAACACAATCATCAACCTCTCTATCAGCACTCAAGCACAGCCCACTTCTACTTTTATAAAGACTATGTTTCTGATTTGTTCCCATCACTCCCACCCCCCTTATCATTTACATGAAGAGAACAACATATTAGGTAGCTTCAGGGCAGGATACTGACACAGCCCTGTTCCTTCGCTGATCAGTGTAGCCACTTGGCGCAGGTGAGGAGGAGGCAGTCACGTTCCCACAGCTCCTCTATATAGCCAAAAAAGTGGGTCACAACGCCAACAAGGAGGAATAATTTGCTGGATCAATGGCACAGACTAGTGGTGAAGGCACAAAACTGAAAAGGTAGAAGAGCTTTGTCTGGGCCGAAAGTAAGTCAAATTTAAAAAATAAAATTCTCCTTATACATATTTAAGCAGCACCATCATCACATTTTACTGACATAGGCTTCAAACTTAAACTCTGACCATCTGTTCTTTATCACTTTGCCTAAGAAGCAAGTGCAGCTCAAAAAAAGATAGTAGTGCTGGGAAGGATCTGCATGACCCCAAAAAAAAAAAACCTGCCCGTTCTCTGACTCAATAAATCAAAAGAGCAGGAAAGAGCAGGTCTGCCTTCATTTCTTGATCTCAAAGGTGATAAAGTAATCCCAGGTATGTTAACAAGCAACCCCAATTTACAGAATTTTTTTTTTTTGCCTTATTCAGCAGCTTTCCGGAGGATGAGAATCATGAGCGATCTGGAGTGGAAAATCTATTTTCTTTGTTCGTCTCTTCCTGCACTTGTGATACTTGAGATGAGATCCTCCTGAGGGAAACCCTGACAATTGTGCTCCAAAAAAGCAGAAAGGAAATATGGGCACCAGAGCCCATGAGTGGGATGTAATTTCCCTTAGTTTTGTTGATGAACATGTTTCTACTTCCAAAGATTTTTAAAATGAACATGCAGTAAATAGCAAAAAATATCCCCTTAACATGTTCAAATTTTGTCTGGCTAAACCATGAACTTTTTAAGGATTTTAATTCACAGAACAACACGATGTAGGGCAGATTTGTGAAGAGGAAATAAAGCAATATTTCGGATTCAATATCGCATACAAACATAAATAAGATGAAATCTAGTTTTGTATTTATAGCATTTGGATTTGCAAATAAATCCCATTTTTTAGCTTAAGTCTCTATCTGCTTTGTTCGTTTTTGTTCTGACGTTATTTTTCTGTTTTTTGTATTTTTTATTAGTTTTTTGAAAATTAGCTGAATTGCTGTTAAGATGAATGGGGGAGGTGTGTAATCATCAATTTTCAAGTCAGATCTCTGCAGTGGCTTCAAATCCCCCTCTTGGCTGCTTCTCACGTTAATGCAATACCTGCTCAGTTTAAGTGACCTTCCATGTTTTGGGAGGTTTATAATTCGTTCATATGACCTTCTGTGGTATCTGTAAAGCTTTGGATGTTGATTTATACTTTAATAGTATTTGTATGAAATATAACCCTAAATGTGTCCTCTTTATGAGGCTGTCATGTATTGGTCCATAACACAGTATCTCCACACAACACATTGGAGGTTGTGTTTAGATCAAAAAAGGATGGAATACTTTATCAGTTTAAGACATTTGTGAAAGCCTCTGTCACTCATGGGTGAAGCTGAACTCAATGCAGTTTTTGAAGGATTTATTCAATGACCCTTTCACCTAATCTGAGCTATGATTACAAATTTGGAGAAATCAGCATTCGAGGCTCATCTTACGTTAACACCCAATGAAAGGAAAGTGAAAAATGTAAAAGATGATTTCAGGCCTAGACGCAAAACCTTTTAAGGTAACTCAACCAGTCATCTGACTGACATGGGGTGATGCAGTGATGGGAAAGGTGGTCTTTTAAAAGGAGGATCAATGGTATCATCTTTTCCAAAGCTCTCCAGAGAAAAGGATGGCATAAAGGAATAGAATTTCATACTAGTGTCAAAGGAAGATGGAGCAACTCTTCAGTTTTATTTTGTACTTTACCTAATTCCTCTGCCTTAGTCTTTAGCCTGTAAAGTCCCCCCTTTTGTTTCTTAAGCCTCCTTAGCTTCACCGCTTTCCTTTTGTCTTTCTGTTTTCCTCTGTCACCCACCCTGCTCTTTGCCCTGACAGCTTGCTCATCCTGTTGTGCGGATGACATATTTGAGTAATTATCATTATGTGCACGCCAAGCAGATTATAATAGCCTTTGGGGAGGAGCAGTTTTTACATGACGGAAAGTTTTAACAACGATGGAAACTCTGCTAAGATGGATTTAGAAGAAAACGTAGGGCTGTGTACTGAGATTTGATCTGTGCTCAAAATTTTCCATTTTAAAAAAGCAGACATTAAGCAGTTATACAATACAGTGCCTAGGAAAAATAAAACACTCTGAAGTCTGGAACAAGATGTCATAAAGCTTTAGAGCTACTTTTCCAAGGCATTGTTGCTATTATACAGCAGGGTTGCACCCACAAGTTTTTGCTAAACACACACCTGAAATTTTGATCCCAATGTGTAGCTTGCTGTATGTGAAGCACATTTTAATACTTCTACCCCTGTTACCCCAGCAAATGTATTCTCTCAACTTCAGCCTGATTATGCATTGAGCATCCAAACTTTTCTGACCCTAAACTACTGTACATCTTTTCACAGTTTGCGTAATACTTCTAAATTCAGAAATGATGGAGCAGCACATAAGTTATTCTGCACATCCACTGGAGAAACATTGGTACCCATGCACAGAGAGGAAGATGTAAAAGACGGATCATTTTCCAAATAATCATTTTTAGCTGGCTTGTCTGGGCAGGGTGCATCCGAGCTGATGTGCTGAAACACCGAGTTTTTGACACAATGGTGTCATCGTCAGGGACTGTGATGTTCAGCTCACACAAGCAAAAGTGTTGCACCTGCTGGTGGTGTGCGAGCACAGACGCAGGGTGTTATCAAAAACTGTGTCATAATTAGCGTCTTTGGTAGAGGCTGCAGGTCTTTATAGCACATTTGCCTTACACAGTTTCATCAAGAAGACGTCTGGCATACGGCATCTGCTAGAACAGTTCTGCAATCTGGAAACTTTACTGTTGGAGTCAATTTTTTAGAAGGGTATAATTAGGAGAGTTTCTTTCTTTGTAAGCAATGGTTACATATATTACATTTTATCAGATAATATGAAGTGATCCAGGTTTAGTCTAGAAGGTTACAGTTCCCAAACCACACTAGCTAGGTTTTTGCTTTGTTTTTTTGTTTTTGTTCTTTTAATGGTGAAATGAATTGAACATAAAAGTCACAAATAGATATAGTATAATGGTCAAGAAGATGACAGAAAGCGTCACTGTCATAGAATAAGGTAAGGTACTGGCTGTGGAAATTGCTACCATATTTTTAGAAAGTTAAATGGAAGGAAAAGTGCTGTTGTCAAAGGTTCACAAAAAATAGTGGAAAGTACAGCCTTTGGTGGAGTATAAAAGCCTATTCACATTGTGTGAGCTCCACATATATAAAGTATAATGCTATTTATGTTGAGCATGTTCTGAACTGCAGTCACAATCAGGAGCATGGACTAAGAAAAATGAACTGAACTGTTACTCAGTGGTCCAAAGTCCTCTTTTCAGATGAAAGTAAATTTAACATTTAATTTTGAACAGATATGTTCTAGAGTCTGGAGGAAGTAGAACAGAATCCATGTTGTGTCAGGTCCAGTGTGAATATCCAGAGTCTGCTAAAGTGAGGAGCCATATTGTGTGTCGATGTTGATCGACAATGTTCTCTTCAGTGCAGTCAGTGACGCCATCCACCAGAAATTTTGTTCGCACTTTTTGCTTCTGTCTGATCACAAATTTTATAAACATCCATTTTCCAGCTGGACTTATAATCGGTGAATCATTGCAACATAACAGTTGCTGGCATCTCAACAACTGTCGTATTACCCATTTTTTTTAGCTTAATAAAACAGTCAAGCAGCCACGGTGGCTGTGCAGCATATACGTCGGTATAAAACATAGAACGGGAAAAAACAACAACAACAAAATTACAATTCATAACCTCTGTTTTAAAGTATAAAGTAAAAAAAAAATTATGGGTCAGTATCACATAAATGTGACCTCAGATTTAGGTGTTACTTCAATATATCCCAGCTTCCCACATGAAAGATACTTGATACATAAAGATGATGCTCTGCAGCATTGAAGTAGAGTTACAGAATGTAAAAACGCTCAGTCTTCCCATACTGTGAGTAAATGAAAACGGGAACAATCTGAACACAGCTCTACTGCAGCGTTGAGGTGCAACCGTTTAAGAGTAATTTATGGTATTTGGCTCTTAATTTTGTTTGTGCTCTATGAACACTAAACAGGCTGCAGTCCAACATCAGATTTGTAAGCTTTGTCAGCATTATTCTGCAGTGAATTACCACACTTATTACAAGATTAAATCTTTCAAAAATTAGTTTTGACACAAAAAAGAAGAAAATAAGGCTTACATTTTTATCTAACTGCTCCCTCTTGGCCCCCGTTTAAGAGGTCGTGTATAGACAGGTAATATCTTCACCTCTATCTCAGCATTCTGGTGGTTTTACGAGTTGAGCCGCTGTCTCTGTTGGTTACTTTTCAGCGGAAGGTCATAAATGGGCGATTTATGTCTGAAGTGCAGCCAGGAATGCTGATGGTACTGTCAGAGAGCAGAGATACTGTCTGGTCTGACTCATATTTAATGGAATCTGTAACGTCCACAACTCCATGTCCTAACTCATGCACTTCACACTGTGTGCTCACACAGAGAGAGGGAGTTAACATCCTCCAGCTGAGTGGCGGATATTATATAGAACGGCTTAATATGACGGATAAAGATAAGGCAGTAAATTGCCCCCCTTGTAGTACTAAAAGCAGTTTTTGCAATTTCAGCGTCTTGCATCACTTTTCAAATCTAATTTAAGCACCGAGCGTACTGCTGGCGCCAAAATTAATCGTCATAGAAAGAGCGGAGAACACTTCATTAGCTCCCAGCATTCTAGTGCAGTCTGCAAAGCATTGCCTAAATGAAAAACAAGAAATTATACACACAAGAACACCGTCTGACAATGTGATAACTATAACAGCGAGTTCATTAAAGTAACAACAGCTAATACAATACAACACTGTTTAGCTCTTACCCTCCCGCCTCTATGTATCTGGACTTCCAGAAACCACAATTGTTAAGATATGGGCATTTTAATTGTAGTAGACAGAGGTCCATTAGCATAGCTTCTTGGGTGACTGTGGCCATGTTTCCCTAAATCATTAAGCTAATTATACGAGCTAATTAATCAGTATGCTTGGAATGAGCTGCAAGCGCGGGCGCTACTCTTTGTTGGCTTGCATAATGAAAGGAGACCACTTTTAGATGGGAAAACTAAGCAGAGTGAGGGAGGAGGAAGATCTTTGATCTGTAAAGTAAACATATGATTTTGTTGCATATCAAGTGCCTGAGCAACAGAGATATTAGCTGGAGAAGCAAGAAGAAATATTCAAAAGCAAAAAGTTCAATTTGTAATCCTCTGTAGATGCAGAGTATTCCAGATGGTCAGAAGAAGGGATCAACATCCAATTATCGATGTCATTTTCATGCAAGATAAGACACAGGCAGGGGATATGTCAATCACCGGGGATGCTGTGACAATCGAGAATGTGCTTTGCTTTTCTCATCTCATTTGATGCGATGCAATGCTGAATTGCTAATATTCAAAAAGTTTTTTTTGTGATGCATGATTCTGGTCAGGTTTCAAGCCAATTTTACCACTTAGTTAAAAGACTTATAGGTCCTTTTTGTTGTGTACCATCACTGTCAGAAATGAATACACATATCAAGCCCCAAAACAAAATAATAGCATCATGTTTTTGTGTGATTGGGGCTATGTAAGCATTCATATTCATTCAGCCCAGTTTAGAAACTCTTATGCACAGAGTGAAATACAGGAAATGTATTTACACAGAATAGATTAGACTGGTAACAAAGCAGAGTGTATGGTGCATGAGAACATGTACGTTCATATTTATCCATGCTCCTGTTTTTGTTTTTTACAGTATGAAACATGATACAATACACTAACTCATAATAAGTCCTGACTGTTTTGTCTTTCTCCTTCTAGGGAAATTCTAAGGAGTTCTTCTCTGTCTTCCCTTTAGTCTGAAGCAGCAATTGCAATTGCTTGTTCCAAAAAAGGTAAGATCTACATTTTATAATCCTAATCTGTATTTTATTTATTTGCAGCTTAACTGGTTGTAATGTAATAACAGTCAAGTGTGAGTGCTGCCAAATCATTGCCATCCTAGGCTTGGTTAAGAGCATTCACAAACATAGGCTGTTTAAAAATGTCTCATATGATAGAGTTAAGTTTACAAATTCTGGATTTACAAACCCCTACCTATGGCTGTGTTTATAAACACTGCCACATCCCTAAGCTTATTTAAAGCTTGGACTCTTTTTAAGCCGGCTACACTTGTTTCAAGTCTGTTTAAAAGGTTTGTGCCTTTAGACAGACAGACAGACAGACAGACAGACAGACAGA
>JAUZNJ010020154.1:0-17203 GCA_034780135.1 Jordanella pulchra | reverse complement strand
GAGATTCTACAAGGACAGTAAGCCACAAAAGGTTAACAGTACCCAAGCATATCAAATGAAGGGCGAGCGCAAGGAAAAGGCATTGTTGAAAAAGGTGCACTACAAGCACTGATAACGGCAGCCTTGAGAGAACTGCAAAGCAAAGCACATTCAAGAGCTTAAAGGCGCTCTGCAACCAGTGATTCAAGAGCCCAACAAACTAGCAACAGAATATAAAACATGGGCTACAACTGTCACATTGCTACTGTCAAGCCACTCCTTAACCAGAGTTCAGAGGCGTCTAAACTGGATAAAGGAAAGCATTGTTGCTAAGAGGTAAGGGTTAAATGGGCATCCATAAACCTAAACAGCGTTTTTAATGGTCTGTTGTAATGTGGCTTCTCCTTCAGCTGTGCAGCTGTTGTTTTGAATACTTTATTTTGAATCAGTTTGCCTTAGGTGTGTCACAGCAGTTTGCTGAGTCACTTCAAATTTGACCTGTGCAAAAATAAAAAGGCAAAGGTAAGTAAATAAGAATCAAATCATCTTAAATACCAGGGTTATATCTAAACTATTGTAAAACACAAACAAAAAAAATTCTACGACAGCATGTGGTTTATATCTAGCTATCATAGTAAAAAGATGGCATCAAATGTATGGCAAACCTCCTACTCTCCTACGAATTGCCTCTGAATAACAACCTTGTCCAGAGTTCTCCAACATGTCTCACAGATAAGCACACTGAGGTTACGCAGATCTTGGGTATGCAGCAAATATGTGGAAGAGATACAATTATAAGCCATGCAAATGTAAAGAAAGAACCAAGAAGGACCACAGACCAACGATGTTTACAGAGATATATGTAGTACTGTATGAAAACTGTTTTTTTTTAATACATTTTAGCAGTTAGATTACTAATTATAACCATTAATACTAATAAAACCGTTACATTTATAAAGTATTTCATAGGTTTCTACTTGCTTCACTTCTAATCCTCCGTTGTATTTAATAGATCCTTTACTTTTTTGGCTTATCTAGATTGCTTTCCAATGCTGTATGAAAATATCTATATTATACAACATAGGCATCACAACTTGAAGGAGTAATATATGCTAGACATACTTGCAATATGCAGAATTTATCCACGTGCTTCTCAAATATTAGAAGAATGACCAAACAATTACTTCTAGCTACTATATGCAGACACTTTGTCTGCATGATGAGGATTCAGTAATCCTGCACAGATGACTGACTAGTCCAGTCTCTGTAGTAGGTTCTCATTCTTTAATCTAGAGATGAGATTGATGATCGTTCAACAAGTAATATCAAAACAAATTAAGCAAAACTTGGATTATAATTAGAGACAAATGATTGTGAGACTCTTGATTTGTTCGAAAAGTCATATACTTTAGACATCTTATTTCTACCAAGGGATTTCTTAGATTAAATCTCAACACGTTTTTTCCTTTTTCTCTAAGGAGTTTCTAATCCCTTTGGTCTCTTGCACAACCAAAGTAATGTCAATTTAAAGTTAGCCTTAGGAGACACTCAGTAAAGGTTTTCTTCCCTGGACTAAAACCTTATATTTCAGGCACCAATACCAATTATATTATATTGGAGGTATGTTCAAACTGTTACCTAATACTGCTTCTTTAAGTTTTGGCATTGCAGATTTTAAGACTTAAGTGGGCTTTTTTTAACTCATAAAAAAAATCGACCCTTTCAAACTCCTATCTTACTGAATATCCATTTTCACACAGGCACTGTGATCCTGCAATGTTTCAAAGGGTATGTCCATGACATTTTGACTAGATTCCTTTAGAGAACACCTAGATCCTAAGAAAAATGTCCCGGTTAGGTCCTTGGGTAAAAATCTCCTCTGATAAGAAATCCCCTCATATTTTAATGCAGATAAGCTATAATGCTGGTTTTAAGGAACTGGAAAATTTAACCAGCAATTGTTACAGTGGTTGCTTTCCCCTCATTTCCACTTTGATATGAATCTCAAACATTCATACTTGTGTCTTATTCGCCTTTTCTTGAAACACCACCCTGCTATCTGCTATGACAAGCAGTCATGTAAAATATATCAAATCCACAAGCCCAAGCATCGCTGCCTCAATAACAGATATAAATTAGCTGAAAAAACACATATTATTTTATTGCTTTAATAATCTACATCATCCACAATAAATTCTTGGGAGGGTAATTAAAGCAGCTGTTGTAAGTTCGGTTGAAATGAGGTATATTTACTTTCCTTCAACTCTAAGTTGTTTGATTTGTTTTTGGTTTTTTTTGCCTCAAAAGGATTTTTGGAACACTGCAATTTTCTGCATTATTGCAGTGCAGCACTGACACAAAGCCAGACTGACCGGGCATATGTGGAAGATTTCCTCCACTCCACACAGACACATTAGCAAATGAGCATTGCTCCCATCAGGCAACGGTGGCCGTCTCTGAGGGAATATGTGTGAGCAGAGATAGCCCACAGGCAGCTAATTATATAACCCAACCAGTAATGATGTGGGTAGTGGTTACATGCGAAGCCTATAACTGGAGATGCTCCAAAGCATCTATATTTACCAATAAAGGGTTTTTACAGCTGGAATTTCTACTGTGACGGACAAGCCCCCTGGTCAGGGAGGTCAGGGAGGTGTGTTATATGTCTTTTTTTTTTTCCGAATATAAAAAAACAAAAACAAAATGAATGTTTCTATGGATACAGGACAATATGCAACTCAGCCTGTCATAACAAATTTTGCTGGATATTAAAGTGACCCAGAAATTATTGCCATCAAATGATAATGTTTTAATTCGGTTTGAATCCAACCGATACACTGAAGCTCTTGATTTTGACTTCAATCGCTTCCTGTTTTTCCCAAATCTTAATTAGTGTTTTTTCTGGTTTGCTTTTCTTCAGTCACGAGACTCTCATGCTAACCTCATAATGCTAAGAAAACAATAGAGGGAACAGCGAGTGGAGATTACTGCACTAAAATAAAACCTTTTGTCGTCCACAAACAAGCAAGCAAACTTGAACTATTATTTAAATGGATCATAAGATTTAATTGATTTATTGTTTATAGTGACAGTTTTGTATTTAAAACTCTAAATGTCTGTCTAGCCAGATACCCAGATGGTCTTTGGCTGTACGATGAACAGCATGGAAGGAGTCAATTTCCTGCATATTGCTAGAGAGAAAAGGCTTTTTGGGCATGGAAATGCTGCCATCAACCAGCAGGTCTCCGAGTGCTATGATATTAGCATCAGTACAGGCCGTGACAAAAACAACGAAAAGAAGATTAACACGTGTAGATAGTTTAACACTTAGCATAACTTACTATTTTTCTGAAATGATTACTAAGGACTAAATGCTAAACTCTGTTTTATCTCGTAAAATCGACGTAAAAAAAACGTATGAGATATTTGGAAATATTCTACCTGATGAAAGCCAAAGATTTTTTTACAGCAACACTGTGTAACTTATAGCCACTAGGGGTGCTAGACCAGTAACTTCCAGGTTTAGTGCCCCCGAAAACATCTAGCAATGCTGCACTGTTGCTAGAGATGCACCGATCCTATACCTAGATTGGATATAAGCTCTGATATTGGAAAATTACCTGGATTTGGATATCTCATAAATGATGCCGATCAATCATTTTTATCTACTCATTTCTATTCAGGTGGGTCCTAGAGCCTTAAGGAAAAACAGGTTTTTTGCAGTAGAGAATTGTTGCCTCCAAATGTCCCAAATAATGATAAAAAACAAGAAGCTGATTTCTATGTGTGATATTTTGGGTAATTAATCTATATTAATTAGTATTCATCTGGTAACTAAAATGTTTTTTTGTTTTTTTTTTAAACTACTTTGCTTGTACGGCTGTTATTGATTTTTGTTTTCTCCAAATTCCCCAAAATGACTCAGAATGAGATGTTTCTTAGTTTATCTATTGATTTGGAGTAGGATTAATCCACATTTATTTATCTATTAATAAAGTAACTTTCAACGATTTTTACACTACAGTGCATCCACACATGTTAAATTGTGAATTACTAATGATCAATAACAGTATTGTATCATCTAAAAAGCTGTTGGTTCAAAAAGTACACAGTGTTAGGTTAAATAATAATGAAAAAGAAACAAATAAAAATAAATGGTCTAAAAAAGAAAAATATTTCTGAGGTAAAGAATGATGGGATTAAGTTATTAAAAATGTTATAAAGTGAAATCAGCAGCTTACTAATAAGGCAAGACGTTTCTCTTTAGACGTGTATCTCTTTGTTTTCTTAATTTTTACCACATTTATCTTACTGCTGTTCTTTAATTTATCCTCAAACGCCCAAAGAAATAAAATATGATAAAAATGCATAAAGGAAAAAAGGTAGCTATTCAACAAAAGATAAAATAAACCAATAAATATTCTCAGTTTAAAGGCGTAAAGCTTAACTTTTTTTATTTCTTTGCCATTTGCAGTTTCTACAAACCGCTTCTTAGTTTCTTACACAGAAAAAAACAAACTACAACTATCTGGCAATTTAGACACAAGAGATAAAATAGATATTAATTAAGTATTTTCTCTCTAGTTTATACTGGGTGGCTTTGAAAAGCCCCGATACCACAATATAAAATGTGCTTTTCTAAATACACAGAAGTCGTTCGGGGTTACCTTTACAGTATAAAACTGGTTTAAACATCTTTTTTTATATGACAACAAACCCAAAATTCTCGTTATTTGTTATATTTTCACAACACTTTGTCATTCCGGTCTCAACGGGGATCTGTCTCCACAATTTCAAAGGGGACTCTTCCAGAAGAAGTTCAATAGCAACTGCTTTCAACCATCGCTCTTTGTTCACATCTAGATACATCCCAGCATATATTTATTTAAGGGGAAGTCTCAACAAAGAATTAAGTCTATGCAAACCCATTCTGTTAAATCTGTCCCATTCTTAGCCTTGGGTCATCTATAAATGGAAGCCAACACACACTCTTCTCATTGGGTGACAATAGTCCTTTCTTCTTATGAGGTGGCCTCAAAGAGTTTACCAAAAAAAAAAGAAAAGACTGCTGTAGATTTACAGACACACAGAGCTGCATCAAAGTGCTTTACAAACCCGACAGATTAAGTTGGTAACCTGGGAGTTAAGTCTTTACATAGCGGCGCCTCTTGACTCTGCTTCTCTTTTAAATTTCCTGCTCTTCACATTGCTTACAATATACGTCCTTGGCAACAGCTGGAGAATGAGCTTCATTTCCTGGATCACTTCGGTATCAAAACTTTATGAAATGTGAGATAAAAAGCTCAGCCCAATATTATCGAAAAGGGAACGCCAAATATCTTCGACTACGGGGAGATTTTGGTAGAATGTAATAAAATATGCAGAGAGGGAAGCAGACTTTGGAAGAAAAGCTTTGGAGGAAATAAGAGGTTGACACTGTAAGAAACAGTGTGTGATTCAGCAGGGCAACGTGGGGTTGCACTTTGTTTGAACAAAGGTGAAACAGTAATTCTGTTGCCCCTTTTTTTCCATCCGTTTTGTCAATATGTCTCAGTGACACCTTCTAAATTCAAACACAAGAAGACTTTCAAAGAAACGGACAATGAAGGCTTTGATTTGAATCCAGGGACAAGGTCAAACTATCTATCTGGTTAAAATGCTTACGAACAGCACATAGCTGTAAGCTGGGAAAAAAATAAGATTTAGTCACACAAAGCCTCCCTCTTCCTCCATAAAATGCTGCATTGTGCTCCTAAAACAGGCAGGTTCTCTCTAACAAAATCAGCCCTCATCAGCAAGAAAAGCAAACAAGAAATAAATAAAAAACATGAGGAAATTCCAACACGTATGCAAACACATTCACATGAACAAACAAAAATGCAGCTATTGAGTGACGTGTAAGCAAATTATAACTCTTAATCAACATTGCCTTTCATGCCAGATAGATCCTAAAGGGTTCCAGCAGCATAACAAATGGTATTTTACTCGTTGCTCCATTAGTGGGTCAAAGCAAATATATACCTTTACAATAGAAAGCTGGATTATATTACAATTATAAAGTATTACGTAAAAGATTTACCAATGTATTTTCATTAAGAATTTTTTGAAGATCTAATTTAAAAGAGAGATGGAGGGAAAATTAATCTGAAAGAAACACGCTGTCCAAATCTGGCAGCTGAATCAGGGTTTATAATAAAACAATAATAAAGAGACTGGAGGGAATGGCATATTGAAAAAAGCGTGATGCTATGAAACAGTTAAATATATTTTTTAGTACGCACCGATGAATCAGTGCTCCCATTAGATTGAAGCCGATCTTTTCCACAGATCTAATCGACCTCTGCTCTAAATTTTAATTTATATTTTAGAGCAGTAAGTTTCAAGCTTTTCTCGGGTAATGATTAATGTCTTTTCCTAAGATAAGACTGAAATATTTATAAAGGTTTGTGATCTTATAAAAACTGACAGTGTTGGTTGTAAAAAAAACCATCAGAATCATTCAAAATCGGAATTAGCTTGTCAGGCTTTTTAAAGATTAGGAATCGTGATCGACAAGAAACCTACAATTGGTGCACTCCTAATATTTTTCTTACAGAGTCTAAATACTTTTAGACTACAAGCCAGGGCTGGACGATATGGCCAAAATATTTATGATCATACATTTCTTAATTTTGGTCTTTAAGATATCATTTCAATATCGATGTAGGAAAAATAAAAACCTTAGAAAGACAACTAAGAATGCCTCCAACAGATCACTATACAAGCTTATGATGAATATTTTGGAATGATTATAAAAATTCTCCAAGAAAACATTTGATAAATATTAGCTTTGAAAAACTAGATGAAAACCTGGAGCACCAGTCAGTGACCAGTGCTATGTTTATAGACTGTGATGTATATTGAAATATTGAAAATGTGTGTAAAAGTCATTTCAGCAGCTTTTCTGTCAAAAAACTACAGCAATAAAAATCACTGCCTTTGTTTAGAGCTGCCTTTGAATGTTGAAGTTAAACTTTTAACTGAGGTATTATTAGTTTAAGGTTGTGTTCAAGCTGTTTTACACATGTTTTTAAAGTTTTTTTTTATTTTACTTCTCTTCTATTGTCTATTTCATGTAAAGCACTTTGAATTGTCCATGTACTGAATTACGCTATACAAATAAACTTACCTTGCCTAATGACACATTGGCAATAAGTGCAGGAGACGAAACAGGACAATTCCCAGACAGACAGTGAGACTAAATATGGAAAGAGGTGGTGGTGGGGGGGACACAGATTTGTGTGGGAATTACAAAAGGTGAGCAGAGTAGTGATTAGAGGCATGACCTTGTGATCACAAACACTCTGATGAGAAGGGGATACATGTTTTAACCAACGCTTCTTTGAGAAAGCAATGCAAAAAAGAAAGCAATGACAGGAAGTAAAAATGTTCCCCCTTTGAAATATTTATTGTGATTCAGGAATACGGCCAAAAACAACAACGAAAATACAGGCTATTTGTCAGAAATTAAATTATTCATCAACATCCAAACCAAACAAAAGCCAATAGCTGATTTACTTGGATTGATTCTCAGAATCAGATCCAGAGGCAATGTACAGCAGTGAACTTTAGCCCCGCCTCCTGGGGTCTCCATAACAACGAGGCATTTGTCAAGTGAAATGAGGGCAGAATGATTTTCTATGTAATTTATTGGTTTTGACACAGTCAGAAAGAACACTTTTTCAGGCCATCTTTTCCTAAAAGCTGATTTATATTCAAATGGTGCTCAGCTGTGGGCCATATATCCACCCAGAGTGGAATACAATACCAGAGGGTAGAGAAGGAGCTTTTCTTATGTGTGACACTCAGTGTTATGTGGGCCTAACTTAATACTAATATCTGTAACAAATACTTTTGTAGCTTTTGAAATGATGATTTACATGGTATTCCTGTCTATTCATAATATAACGACAAACTTCCCTATATTTTATTTGGATTTTATGTGAAAGATCAAAGAAATATATCATTTAAAATGACATGGAAGGAAACCTACAAATCTACACGGTGCGACATAAATTTGTTGTTTTAATACCCCCATGAAAATCAAGTGTAACCAAGTGTAGTAAATAGTAAATAGGGGCCACTGCTGCGTAATCTAAACCAAATGTAACTACAGGTCGTCTGGGAAGGCGTCAAAAGTTTGTTAGAGAACGGCAGAGAACAAAGAGCCCGCTGAAGATACTTTCCAGCTGAATGAGCTCAAACCACATTAACGCACAGTGCTTACTAGAAAATAAGATTTTCCATCATATTCACTACAGTGCCCTTCATTATGCCCGTCTCTGTATGCGTCTCTTTCTGGGTTAACTGGATGTATGGGAATCTGTCTGCTGCTGGAAAACAATGAGGCCCATTCAGAACTGTGACGTGGGGAAAGAAACTGCTGTATCACTCAGAACAGGGGTTGGGATCAATTACATGCTCGCATCTTCAGTCACACCATCTCCATATGATCTGGATGTTGATTAAGCCGTCCTAACACACCGTGGCCACAACCGCTTGTAAAATGACAGCGTTTTAAACGAATAGCTCATAAGGAATTAACCATGCATTACATTTCTCTGGTTTATGCTGTGAATTCTGAATGGTGAGGGTAGATAGTTTCATTAAATGAACCCCTGTGAGGGAAAGGTTCAAAGGCTTAACTCATTTCTAGGATTTCTAACCACTAGAATCACTGCCTATCTCTGCAGAAAGGTCTAAATGAGAACGATTGAAATGGAGACTTTGGTGCAGTTCTCTAACTGATGCCGATAGGTCCTTCCTCCAGCCTCGTCTAAAACTTCTCTGGTTGTTTTAAACAGTTGGATTGTTTCTCTGATTTAAGAGATAGGTGAGTTTAGCCATTTACTAACTACTTAAGATTGATGCATTTGCACAAATGACATCAAATGCATCTTAGAGAAAGTAGAAGCACTTATGGTGCTTTTTTCTTTTTACTCCTCTTTACAAAGGTTATTAATCGTGTGCGATATTTCCCAAAGGTAGCGAGCTAAACCGTGACATGTCAGATTAGGACCCCACTGGTTGCAATAGAACATTTAAAAGCTGCAGTAAAAAAAAAATGGCTCCAACAATAATGATCCCCAAAGGCTCTGCTAAATGTACCTTCGCTAACTTTATTCCGCTGAATTCTCGGGTTTGTGACCAAATAGCATTTCTTTTAGTTTCTACTGTGCTTCATGATTGCTGGTGATTAACAAATGCTACAAAGCAGAGGGAGCTTTAAACACTCTTGCCAAACAAACATCAGCACATTCGCTCAAACAAACATTGCCAGAATCAATAAAAATGTTTGTTTTTTTTGTGTGTGATATTCAAATGGTTTTTTCAAACCATGTACTTAATGTTAAACGATGCTAAAATTATTCCCCTGCAACAGTCAGAATCTTTACCTCTAACAAAAAACATATGATGTAAGAAAGAAAATAAAACAGTAATATATTCTAATGAACCTAATAATTATACTTAATTACATTGATCTCCATTCCATTCTTGAATTTCTATATTTTTGTTGAACAATTTGTTCAAGTTGATTATCTTGTGTTGTTTTGGGCTTAGATCAGCCGAGAAAATCAGCCAATAAATCCTAACCTGCAGCAATGTCTCATGTTACTCTTTGAGGAAGTACTGCTAATCAATGTTAAAGGTGCTAGTTAAGTATTGCATAGTAAAGTTGCAAAAGAAAACGCTAGATGTGAGCTACACCCAGTTTCTAGAGAAACCTAGTTGCTGCAGAGAAACACACACACTCAGATGTTTCTCCTTCAAGCTTCCCTCACAACTTGTCAGCACCTCGACCAAATAATAGCTGCGGCTCAGTGACAGCAGCTCAGCTCTCCTCGTCTTGCATCTATATACAACTAAGATATCATGCCGGTGTGGCTGGTGTCGTCTTACACATTCTTTACAGAACAACGTGCAACCAGCTATGCTGAGACCTCAAACAGGAAAGCGATATGATCATTATTTGACAATGAAGAGCAGGAAGCTGTGCTCTGCTCTTAAATAGGATGTATTGTTATGCAGGAAAGTCAGGACTAAGCAGAATACTGACTGCAAACAGTCTGAAAAGTCACCTTTTCACATAGTGGGAGAAAATGCTGAAATTTGGTCAAATTTCTGCAACGTTATAAGATTATAAAGCCTGAATTCAGATTATTTGCAACATGTTGAGTCTTTGACTCTTTCTTAAATTCTAATATTCATGTTGATTCTGTAATCTTTTTATTTTTACTACTTAAACTTGTTAAGCTAAAAAAAAAAAAACAAAAGCCCTTAAACCTTTGAGATCCCTTAATTTGGTTTTCTACCCGTTCTCTGTGGGAGGGAGAGGTATCCTCATCGTTTTAGTTTTATAACCCACAGTATTGTGGATTCTGATTAGTTTCTTATTTTTGTGTAAACCTCTTTGTGCATTCATTTATTCGCCTGCATCTATTGTACACACAAAGCAGTCTGTGTTAAACACAAACATATCATTAATCCATATCTTCAATTTATGATTTTTTTAAACTGAAAATCAAGGAAACAAATAGAAACAACACAATAGTAGGTTACATGCAAACGTGGATGTTTTTGTGTGACTTGGTCAGAGCGGTGAGGGTGTTATTAACCGATCCCTGGTCACAAACGATGGATGCAGGTTCTGTGTGTCTACAGACCCAGCAGTGCAGCCTCTACAGAAGCGGCCAATGATCACCTTTAGGTTTAGACCCTTTGAGATAAAAGAGACAAGCTTTGGCATTTACCGTTCTGATAAGGGCTGATCTTTATCAGTGAAGACATATTTTCACTGCATTGACATCAAGTAATAATATTTACTATGAAAGTTGCAGTGTTCTTGATGCAATACGTCAACGAAAAACAAAACAAACAAAAAACGAAATCTGTGGCAATTTGCTAAGTAATCAAATCATGGAAGATTTAAAGATTTAGTAAAGGAATCCTGATCGACAGGTCTTTTGTTTAGAAGACCCGCTTTCACTTATAAGGTAAATCGTATCTCAAATTCCAGAACAAACCGTGTTCCACTGGTGTCTCCACATTTGCATAACATCAGCAGTGGAATGCAAAGCATGGAGCTGTTGGTGAGGGTTTCCTCCTGGCTCCAGCCTGCTGGTGGGCAGGAGTTTGGGGATATGCGAAGAATAAACAGTGTAATCAAGTGGGAGGAATTCCAGTGAGATTCGACAAAAGAGACCAGACAAACAAAACACAAACACACAAAAACATACACACGATTTCAAAGCGCAGTACAGTAGGATCAGGTGGCCGTGGAGGAGCCAGAGCGTAGTAAGCAGCTTTAAAGAGGGGCTTTCCTACCAACACTGGAAGAAGGGTTTTTTTTTATTTCGGGGGGGGGGGGGGGGGGGCCAGCCACCCCGCCCCCCGCCCCGCAGCCTCCAGAGTCTGCAAGCTTGTATTTGTTTGTTCATTAAACACTGGGCTACTTTCCCAGATGATATTCTGCGCTTTAGGATAATCCTGATGAAAATCTCCTTCCTCCCACTCTAAACCCTCGCTCTTCATTCCTCCTGTTAGTAAATGTGTTCTCCAATATGCCGTTCTTCATCCTTTCAACTTAATTCACATCTTTCTCTAAACTCCCTTCGCATCGGTCAGTGACAGCCCACTCACTGACGTCTGCGTCTCATAGCAGCATAGAGAAGCACATAAACGGCTCGACTCTGCGTCAACACGCTAAATGGACAATATGTTGCATTGTGGCTGAGAATGATTCATAGTCTTCCCAACTTCACCTCCTCACTTATCGGCAGCTTTTACCTTGGCCATTGGGGATTAGCTCCTCTTGCACAAACATTGCTGCAACTTATGGAGAGCTGAACACAGCAGATTAGAACACCACTGCAATTCTTTAATGAGAAAATATCCAGCTTAAAGAAAAAACAAAAAAGCCAAGCGCCACAGAGTTGCAAAACACATTTCCGTTAAGATATTCTGCTGAGTAACACTGACTCCTTCCACTGTTCACAGTATTTTTTCTTGATAAATCCTGTCGTATCCAGCTTGTATATTTGCAGACACTTAAGACTCGTAACTTTAAAATGCTTACAGCTTTATTGTTCTACTGCTACACTGCAAAAAGTGAAGTAAAAGTAAAATGTAACTTAAATACGTGCATTTGCACGTAATTTAAGCAGGTAAGTAAAATTATCTTCCAAGGAAAAACGATTTTTAGATTTATAAGTAAAGAAAGCTAAACTTACTATATATCTTAATAATCAAAATAATCCTTCTTTGGACAGAAACTTTTACTTATCTGCTCAAATGAAGGGCAAATACGCTTAATTCATATCATTTTAGCTTATTTTAGATTGATTTTTACTGATCCCCCCCCGAATAGAAGAAGGAACCAGTAACTGTTTGTTAAATAACACATCAGAATCACTAAGAACTAAACAGAACTTGATGTGTTTTGACGTTCTAACACTGCTTCATGAAACATCTACCAGTCGGCACAGATTACGGAATTGGATTTTTCTCTCTGCGGCTTTAGACATTTGGTTTATGTCAACAAATTGGCTTCCTCTGCAAACAGCCTCCAAGGGAGACTGTTTCTCCAGAACTCATAACGTCTGAGTTGCATGTTATTAGACTTGCTGCTGGTAATAATTCGTTGCCATCTAAGCAACGTCTGACTGACAGTTTGTTAATAATCTATCAACAGAGAACGGTCTTCTGCAGTCCATCCTCTGGGGTCTACCTGTCACTGTTAAATTTCTATAAAAGGGTCAGGGTCACATGCTTCATACCTTTACTGTTGGACAAAGCTGCTCAGCTTAGAATACCTGGACAGGACAGGTGGAAGCTATTTAAAACAACGGCATCCTAATTTGTCAGCTAACTGATATATTAGACTACCTCTAGCACTGCGTAGGACCAAAAGACCTAAAATTAAAGGATTATGGGACAATATATGCACATTTATCCTTACTGAGATAAGAAGACAAATTCAATTCTGGTAAGCCCAGGGGTTAGTTCTAGGAGTTGCAGATAAGGACAGACAATCCTCCTAAGAACAGTTTGCAAATGACTCCTATTCTGCATACAGAAAAAAAAGGAAGTAATCCTAAACTTTCATCCTAATCCTTCTATTTTCAGAAAACAGAAAAACCATCTGTGTCACCACAGATCTGCATATTTATCTCTGACTCTGCAGTGACTTGTGCTGCGTTTCCAACCAGCACTAGCCTCCTACTATAATTCTGCAGCAGAGATACATTCCAGCAATGCAGCCTCTATGAATACATATCCTGGGTCAGGCACAGGTCAGAAGCATTTCTACCACTCTGTGGGTCTCCCAAGGTCTCCCGCCGTCTCCATGACCGCAACAAGATACTGAGGAGGGGCCTAAAAAGACCCGGATCCTGAAGGACAGACGGCTTCTGTTTGGCCCGTTGCTTAAGACAGTTTGGCTGCGTGACAACAGCATATGACACTGTGTGTGTCTGTGTTTTTGAGGAGAGCGTTAGGTGGGGGGAGAGGAGTGGAGGAAAAGAAAAACACTCTCAGCTTGAGAAGAAAAACAGACTTAAAAATAGTCCAAACCATGGATGGACAACAATAAAGGTGGGACAGAGAGAAAGAAAATGGCACAGCTCTTTGGTCCTGTGCTTAGACAGCAGCGCTGTGTCGAGAGCACAGATAAGCCAAACTCCGTTTTACCTAGCAGACTAAAAAGCCATATTTACTCATCACCAAAGCAGGCTCTCAAAAAGCCCTTCAGTACAAAGCGCTTATGGGAGAGAGGCAGCGGTGTAATTATACAATAGCCTCGTTCAACCAGTGAGGTTTCAGAGGTGTTGCTGGTGTTAGTTTTTGTCAAATAAAATCAAATCACTGGTTTGTTGGTTTGGCTGAATTTGTAAAAAAGAATCTAGATTGGTTATCCTGATTAATATCATCATTAATATCATTTAAAGAACTGGGCCTCCACTGGCTATCATCAAGATATTGTCTGTTACTTTATGTGCTGAGTTACTATCACCCATGAAAATGTCACTTTGCTATCCTTACGATTGCCTGGAATGCAGAGCCTTACCCTGATATGAGTTTTGTTTTCTTTTTCTCAGAACTCCACGGTAAGCTGCTCTTTTGTTAGATATCAGGAGCTCAAAGATGGACCTATCTGACTGTGTCCTGTTTTATGACATCCACTGCTGGACAGATTATTAGCTGTTAGCACATCTCTGTTAAAGCAGAACAGGACGAACAGGACTTCATAATTAAAGCGCCCCTGCAAATATTTTCACTGATCTCTTTTGTTAACTGAATTTATCCGAGTCCATGTTTTATTGTCCTATTTTAAAGATGCAAATTGTTCTTTAAAAAAGAAAGAAGGATCTAATAAAGAACAGATTTGTTTTCCCTTTTTTAGCAGTCCTGACTTATGGGCAGAAAGTTATGTCATTAAAAACTGAATTTTAATTGCCCGGATTGCATTTGTAACATTCTAAATTAATTGTACTGTATTGGTTTGAAAGCGAATTTCACTAAAATGGAACTTTATTCAAAAGTGTGCAACCAACTAAAAACTGTTTAATAATTTCAAACTAAAATTATTTTAATTGGTTTGCTAGACTAACTGTAGCAGCAATGCTACTTGTTGCTGTTAGCATTAGATGGTAGATTAGCATAGTGTGTCTTGCACAGTCAGTGTTTGCATTCATGCTTAAAGGGATAAACTCACTCCTAGCTTCATGCTAAAGTAGCAGCTATTGATATAACTGAATAGGAGAACCTGTAATCAACTGTTTGGACAGGTAGAGACATTTGTTTACCGCAAACTTATTCTGCATGTAGTAAATTTTAAACAAACCAATGCTATGTTTATAGACTGTGATGTATATTGAAATACTGAAAATGTAAAAGTCAAATATTGAATTAAACCATATTACGATATATACTGATATTGAAATATTGTCCAGCTCTACCATGGAGACATTTTAAAATCATTTCTCAGATTTATTCAAGTTTATCCTGTTAAGATTCCATATATTTTTGTCAAAAAGGAATCGTATTTAAGAGACCCAAAACAGCTAAAATAAAAAAAAATATATTACTCAAATGTTTACAGTTAGCCATTAATCTAGTGTATCCTAGTGCCAGTCTGAGCAAAAGTTTGGGTTCTAACTTAATCTAACAGATTAAAAGCTAAACAAAGTCCTCATATTTGAACATCACATCTTGTTTTTTGGTCTCCTCTATGTCCTGCCAAACTAGTTCCTTTCTCCAAGCCTGGTGAGGCTTTAGAGGATCCAGAGGTTGGTGATTAGCAGATGCTAACACCAGTTCAAAACTGGAAAAGCTTTAGCAGAACCCCCCCCCCCCCCCCCTGACAAAGAGCTTGGTCTTTTTCACTTCTGCATTGCTGGGAAAACCCTGCCTATAGTAATTCTTCATGTGGTCAACACAGATGTAGAACCCATGTTACAAAGCAAAACTGGGAGACATTTTTTAAAAAACAGATTCACAGACATGCCTTACGCCCCATTGACTGTTACAGTATATCAAAATTTCTCACTGCAATAGTCTCCAGCTTCAGGGTTTAGTTTTGTATAATTGCTGAAAATGACAACAGCTGTGAAAATCTAAAGTATATCTCATGCGACACCAGTTCTATTATCTCTGCATACCACCCCCTTGCTCAGTGATAAGACTGCCACAGAACCAAGCTAAGTCAGCCTCGGGAAGAAGTGAGCTTTCAGAGTGACAGCAGAGCACAATAGTGCTACTTTTAATGTGATATTTTTATCTGCACGCCGTGTCAGCTGACAGCAGGTAAGAGACGAGAAAACTAGGAGCCGTTCGTGCATGAAGCGTTCGATGCTCTTTGACCAACTTTACGAGGGGCTTCTTAGATACATACTTCCAGGTTCTACCTTGAAAACACAACCCAGGATTTGAATTATGTGGGCAGGGGGATTTAAAATGCATTTATGTGACCTGTAGGAAGAAGTAAGAAGGAACTTAAGTAAAATGAAATGGGACAATTATGCAGAAGTCAGACAGAAAAGTCGTCCTTCTCGCCAAAAGAATGTCAGGAAAGACGACTGCAGCATGTATCCCAATGAGTACATGTCCACAGATGCCAGAGCAGAGGTTAAACATGGTCTAATTCCCAAAGCAGCAGCAGCTGCAGTCTCTGCTCAATTGAATCCAACCTGTCTGAACATCCTGCAGCCTGAGACGACCCCTTTTGAGCAGTAAGAGATTACTCACATGACGGCAAGGATTTGCACAAAGATTTATTCAGCTTTAAGAAACAGTAAAACACCAAGCATCAAGTAAGCGCAGCCAAACATTAAGATAATAAATGATAATAAATCTTTAAACACGGATTATTTGTGTTTTCCGATGCGATAAAACAATTCTTTTTATCCACTCTTCATAACAGCTTTCCCTTGTAATTGCTGCAGGGAAAGAAATGTCTTTTCTTTCTCTGAACATCTGTACCAGCAATTCTCAAAGTCAAGAGGGCAAGTAAATCCGGACGCTGCTCTCTGGGTCTCAGATGACAGCCATGCAGGATAGGACTTAGCAAACCAAATGCTAAGTTTAAGAAACAGGAGGAAAACTCTCCTGTAGATTCCTGTTTCATTCTACTGAACGCCATAAAATACAGAAATACACTAAAAGCGCAAAAGATGAAGCTTTGTGGTCGATTTGTGATTATCACCTTTTCAAACCAAGTAAACGCTGGAGAAGAAAAAGTTGTCAGAATCTTTGAAGGGAACAAAGTATCAGTGCCAAAAAAAGAAGAAAAAAGGCTCATTTAAATCATTGTTGGTAAATATTTTTGCAGGCCTTGTAAGACTGAAGGAAATGTGGTGCAGATTTAAAATCGTATAGAAAAAGTTTTAACTTAATAAAAACGATCATTTCACAAGCTTCAAAAAATCATTTTAATTAATTTTAAGTAGCTTGATTGGTTTTCTTTTAAAATTACAGTTGTTCTATGAGTATACGTACCCTCCCATTAAAGAAAATAATACATTCACACAATTCAAATAACACAAAACTGAAAAGTTTATATATATATATATATATATATATATATATTTAAAAAATTACTGAATAGTAATTTTTAAAATAAAATATTGATTTTGAAATTTTATTAAAAAAATAATAAAAAAAAAAAAAAAAAAAAACCACTCCCCCC
>JAUZNJ010020143.1:0-17204 GCA_034780135.1 Jordanella pulchra | reverse complement strand
CTCAGGAGGCTTAGCGATACCAAAGTAGGCATAACACGCGGCGCCGACCATCTGACTGGAACTCTTCTTATACACCAGCTGATAGGGCTTGATTGAGGACAGCTGTGCAGCAACCACTGCACCGCGCTCCAACCTGGCAGCGTCACCTAGTGGAAGAAAGGAGTGAAGCAACCCAGGAGCAAATGCTCCCAGACAGAATCAGAAGGACCCGGAATCATGACAGCAGTGCCGAAAACCTGGTCTTGCAGAAGGGCCGTGGAATCCATACTGATGTAATTTGGCCTCTTAGCCAAAACAAACATAGGAGTCAGACTGAAACTCTAAATAGGACATTTAAGATTTAAGATTAAAAAAACACACACAAAAAACCACAAGATTATTCAAAGTCTGAAGCAAGGTCTTCAACGTTGGAACAATATGTTTTGTAAATGTGAGACAAAATTTACCTTAACCTTATGTATCCAAAGGTTAAATTGAGGGAAAAAAAATTAAACATTGTACATTTGAAATAATGCCTGAAGGACTAAAGTCATTTATATACGTAAATTGTCTCTATAAAAACACTTTTTTCTTATATGGCCGAAGTGATTTGGTACTTAAACTTGGTTCCTTTAGTCTTAGCTTTGCAAAGTAGTGAACTATGACCACAGGTCAGTGGAGCAGTGTAAAATAAATACTAAGAAGTAAAATTCTGTAATATTGCCCATTAAGTAGAGTAATTGTCCCTTTTCATTCTCTAAGTCTCAAACATGTACAGAATTTAACACAACAGCGTTGGTTTGGCATAATGTTCTCTCAGGGGATTGAATAAAAAAATCTCTAATTCAAATGTTTGTGTCTGGAGCAACTGTAAAACAATGTCTTCATATTTAAGCACTGGGTATTGGGTATTATTATTTTTTGCGAGGTGTTGAGGAAGAGTTGAGGAAGTAATAATACCATATATGATGTTGATGTGTCTCAAAATAAACCCTACAGAGGTAGCACAAATGGTTTGACAAGACTTATGCAACTATATACCTGCAGAGAATCCACCTGCAATCATTCTGAGTCACAGGGAGGCCATTTTTCCCTTCACACTAAAGCCCAGGTAGTAATAGAACAACATCAGTGGCTTGCTGAGATAGCCACGGCAGGAAATGGTTAAAGTTCTGTACACGGATTACCTCCCCAGGAATCAATGATTATCCTCAGATGGGTGGCTCTGACCCTGACACACAGCTTAATTATAGTTGGCTTCAACACGCTCGGACAACTGATCCCCCTGGGAGACAAATAAACCTAAACTTGAAGTGAAAAGTGAACACCTCTCCCTGTAAAAGGAAGGAATAGGTCCAGTGAAGCACTTAATGCATCGAGGCACTTCCATAAACTCTATTAATAATTTGTATCAATGGATTTCTTTGATGCAGGGGATAATATTTTCAATTTCTTTGAGTGTATCTTGAGATATTTAATAATGGTTGTTTAAAGAAATCTGTTTTTATCATAAAAGACAAAAATAATATTAACAGTAAAGGCACAAAAAGAAAGAATAACTTTATTTTAGAGTTGTTTTTTCAGATATAAAACCTTTTTTTTTTCAATTAAACAAAACTCCCAGGAGTTACTGTGCCCTACATACAGAAGAACTTTGCAGGTGCTGCTGACTCCAACACTTCTCCCTCTTTCTGCCATATTAGCTTTTTGTTCAACTCTATATGCTAAAAATGGGGATAATAAATTCTCAATATGCAGTTAAATCAAGATAGTTGCATAAGCTAGGCAAACAGAAATAAGCATTATTTATTGCTTTTATTTCTGTAGGATTCATTTTTCTCATTTGACGTCATTTGAGGTGCTTCAGGAATCTAGGAAACAACACAACAATTTTCTATATCATAATGTTAACTATTTTAAAATGCTGCTTTGGTTAGGCCAAGCCTACTATTTAGTCAAAATATATATTTTTTGTACAAGATTTCTTCTTAATACCATTGCATTTACCTAATTTGTTGAAAGCCGACTCGTTATAAAGCTCCAGAAGCTTCTTGGCCTTTCTTTAAAATTAGCCAACAGTTTTAAAAAGGTGTTAAAAAGCGTTAATAAATGTGTATTTTTTTGTTGTTGTTTTTGTTTTGGCTTGACTTTTTACACTTACTTATTTGATGCACCTTTTCCTTCTTTTACCCCTACTGTTTTCTATTAGACTTGATATCCCAAATGAGTTTCTCTGTAGTGAAATCTAAAAAGTCCTAATGTATCTTATCTTGTCTTGTCTTATCTATGATCTGTTTTTGAACAATAGCTTGGTTTTAATTATCAAAATGTTTCAAATTTAGCTATATCCTGTATAGTTACTTTGCTTTGTTTTCCTATTAGCTGCTAAATACTTTTTGTAAAAACAAAGTGTTAGAGATTTAATCAAACAAATTGCTTTGTCACTGGATGCTTTATTGTCTTCCAGTGCTTCAAATCCATCTATATACTGAAAAAATCACTTATTTTTGTATAGTAAGAGTTTTTATCTCATTGTTTCATGTCTATTCTTAATTATTGTATGAAATTATATTTTTAATTATTGGCCACTAAAGCTAAAAAGCTTCAAACTAAAAATCCATAACAACCTTAGGAACATTTGGTCAGATGTTATCTCTTCTTTTATAGTACTTGTAAAAGACATCACTAAACCTGTATCTTTTTATTTATCTTTTAGCGTAAAACTAATCCAGATTTGGACATTTTACTGAGTATATCAGCCGAATGTCTCCATTGTCTCCATAGATCCTTGCTCTTACATGGATCATGTTTACTTCACACTCTCAACAACTAAATGATGAATTAAAACACGTTTTATTGTATCCTAAGTACCAGAGGCATATATATGGACCAACAATTTTATTATATATAAATCATGTTGGCTATATTTAGAGTGGAGTATGAAGCTAATTAGCTTCTCCTATCCGTGAGGGGTTAATTTATGGGATGTGGACCTTTTTGGAATAAGAAGTTTCTCAGAATGGCTTCTTGGTGATTGACATTCCTGGTATCTGGGTAAGTGCTTTAGCATATCAAAGCTTTGAGCAATATTTAGAGAAAGCTGCCTTTATCTGAACATTGGTTTGATATCAGAGCTGCATTTTGTATTACCCACACTGCATACTGCACAGACCACCCCTCCTTATCATCCCACCTCTACTGACACCAGCATTACTTACTGTAATTGTCTGCAGCTCATATGGTAAAAGTGGAGCACTGCAGCTTTTATTTATTTTTTTTTTTTTGTATTTCTTATCAAAGCATGTTCCTGTAAAACATGTATTTAAGTTGCTCATAAATAAAAGCAGGCCAAATTCACAATACAGATAAATTATTTGTTCTTGATTTGAAAATATTTTTATTGAGGAAAATCTTATCCACAGATTAAATAGAGTATTTAAAAAAACACCCAATTGTACAGATATTTGAGATTTTGTATTACTGAATCATTATTGAAAGGGGAGAATTCACAAAAACAGCAGTGTATAGTTCATTGGGTGAGGCTGCTCCTTCTGACTGGACCGGGTGGGCGTGGTCACTGGATGGAGGTGTCTATGAAAAAGATAATTACATATTTCTGATATTTCTACTTTGAAAGACAGACTATAGCTCCTTGATTAGATGTGCTGGTATTTAAACGTAGGTTTAGTGTTGCATTACTTTTTAGTTTTGCTGCAACAACATCAAAAACCTTGATGCTTTATCACTCGGGGAACTTTTAATGACTTAAAACGGAAAGGACTTCTCTCTCCCTCTGATTTACAAATGTATTTCTCTTGCTTCACAGCCAGTCTTTGATGTTGAGCTGCAGAAAGCATTGTAATATTAACGCTCTCTGACAAGTCTCACACAGTCCAACGCATTGAGATGATGACAGGTGTGGGAGACTTTGTTCGATACATTTTTGAGGACGGATAAGAGAGGCTGGAGTCTTCCTCTAATTAGATGGTGGCCATACAGAAGGAAGCCAGAGTTGTCAGTATAAGTCAGTGATCCATAAAAGCCGGGGGAAGAGCTCTAATAATGAGAGTCCTTCCATCCTGACACTCCCAAGATGCAATCCCACTTCTGTAGAAATCATAAGTGATCTTTAAAACTACCCAAAGTAATAACAGGCAAGTTATGGGAACATAACTCTGCTGCTTTTCAATCAGAAATGTTCTGTCAAGCAGGATACTTAGATAAAGTAAGAATTAATGTAAACTGTGCAAATTACCGGTAGCAATATGTCAACCACTACAAACGTGTTCAAAAGCCTTTTAATACATTTTTTCAAAGGATCGATCAATTTAAATAAACAATCAAAATAGTGTAAATATATTAAGGAACTTAATAATTTAAATTTTTACTCACATATCATTATGTTTTAAAAATCATTTTTTGTTGCATCCATTGGGTTTTTCAGATCAAAGTTTTCAGAGTAATAATGCAACCTTTAAGCAGTTTTATTTAAGTCCAAATTTCTGTACTACAAGAGGTTTATTTTAAATTTTTGCTGTAATGTAATATTCTAGCTTTAAACGTTTGTTTCTCATTAGCTGAAAGAGGAAAATCAGTGTAATTAACAGAATGAACGGAATGGACTAAATGTTTACTCCTAACAAAGAAGTTCCTCATGATACTGAGACCATGTTTGTGTCTTAAAATTATACCCCTCTTGCAGTATTTAAATGGATGAAATTCAGTTACAAATGATGCTACTTACAAAAAATCTACATTTGACCCAAAGTGAAATGCTTAATATTGATTTAGATATTACCATAAAATCCTAAATTAATAATTTTGGTGAATATATTGTCTTTGTTATTTCTATTTTAATAAATAGAACTTAGGTTTCTTAACCAAAAAGTCATGAATCATTAAGGTACGTAGGGTTATGTTCCATTCATTTTTCATTGAAACCTCCTTAAGATGAGATCAATTCTGATATCATGCGGAAAAATAATATACTTATAATGTCATTTTACTTCCACTTCAGCACAACCATTAGATATTTCTAAAGAAATTCGCTTTGGAGCTATTATCATAACAGGAATACATTTTACATACAAATGAACCAATTGATGAGGCATAGAGAACATTGAGTCCTTAACTAAAGCTTTTACATAATCACTTTTCATTTTTGTGATTTTAGGACATTTAAAAAGCCTTGAAAAGGATTAATGGGTAAGAGATTCTGAGACTTTTTCTTTAATTTTTCTTTATATCTTTTCATTTTGACAGTCTATGCTTTTTTTTTGAAACAATTTCTGTTTTTTACGTCATTTAATAAGCTGAAGGTTAACCAAATAATGAGCCACAAAACTAACTTTGATACAGATAAATACCTTGTTTCTGGATTATTTTTCATTATTAAATCAACACACAAAACAAATTGATCTTCTTTCACTTGTGCAAATATTTATTAAAATAAAAAAACAACTAAAAAGCAAAATGTATTTAAAATGTACCATAAAAAAGTGCAGATAGTAGAGCTTTTTTGATGATTTAAATACCACCGTGTTACGTAAGTCAGGCACAGGTGCACCCCAATACATTAGCATGTTATGGATAATTGTAATTTTATTCAAAAATATTAACAGGATATTTTTTTATGTGTTTGTTATACACAAGCTGATATATTTCAAATTCTAATTTCAGTTATTGTTGATTGTTACAACACACTGCTCACTCTCCAAAATATAGTTTCTGAGAAATAATTTAGTGTTACATAAACTATTAAAATTTATTTTTTCTATGGAGGGAACAAGTTTGTCTTAAAAAAAGTAGGACAAGCAAGTGACATAAAAAATATATAATAAGTTATAAGCTGCATTTGTCAAAATTTACTGAAATAATACCTTGAAATTTTTCACAGTGTGTTTTGCAAGATGGGTTTCATTTTTTCAAATTGCAGAAGAAATTAAAAAAAGCATTCTTTATGCTAATTTATTGTGTTGCACCATTTTGTACATAATGGCAATTTCATACAGGTGTTTGCATTAGTAATTCAAAATTTACTTTCATGTTCTGGTGAGATTTTTGCTCCTCGTTTTAACTTCTGTCACAATAACAAGGATGGGAATCTTTTCACTGCTTCAAAAAACAAAAATAAGTGACTTTGTGGGATGTTAATCATAGCTATAAGAAAGGCACTGTATGTCTATTGAGAACACGGCAATTAAATACTGCTCACATTTAAAATCATTCATACTTTGACTCTCCAAATGTAAATTAATTTTGCTCCACTTTAAAACAACCTGACAAAGTGTACTGCATGTCCGAACATCTGCCTGGACACCACCCCAGTCCCAGGCAGATGTTTCAGTCTAAATTCTCCCCTGGCTTCCTCATGTTATCATTATGTTCCTAAGTATCGCTCTCTGGGCCTGTGAGTCTGAAACTGCCTTGCAGGGAACCTGATTGGCTGCTTTTTGTATTTTTCCATGATTTCTCTTATTCGGGACAAATTGCTTCGGCCAATGGTGAAGTCGCACCTGCTGGCCCCCATCGCATAGCCCACCTCGCACTTCTTAGTAGCCAGACTGTAGCCCTCAGCTCTGGCTGTTACGCTATATTCTCCAGGGTTCAATAGGCGCCAGTAATCACCATCAGCAGCTGTGAGGAAACAAGACAAAACAAAATAAAACAAAAAAAGAACAGCAGAGGAAAGTTACACTTTTGGATTTGGGGTAACACAGCTCAGTTGTTCTAGTACTGTATATACAAATAAATTGTCGTAGGTTGTTTGACAGGGTGATGGATGGACTCTGACTACAGATACAACAAGCTAAAACACAGAAAATAGTGGCAAAAAATGATATTATCATTTCAATATTTAGAAATAAAATAGCATTTTTTTGCAACGTTGCATAATTTAAGTAAAGATTTAATAATTTCTTATATATGATGGTCAATATGAGCATGAAGTTTTTGCATTGAGCAGAAAGCCTGTTTTGGTTTCACTCATTTGTGAGCTGCTTTTGAAATTAAAACCACTCATCTGCCACTTCTTAAATAAGTATTTATAAAAAATAAGATAAAGACAACAATACTTCCTCTTATGTCAGAAAGAAATGATTTACCTAAATAAGAAAAAAAAGCATGTGGATCAATTGGTTCTCAGATGGAAATTTAGTTCACAATAAATACTCTAAAGTCTTCCTGGACTTTATATGAGAACAGCAAAGAGGCTGGGAGTTAATGTCGTTCCCTAAATAATGATGGTTAATGTCTTTAAAAAACCTGATTTCACGCTCTGAGTACAAAACCACTTCAGCTTTAATAAAGAGTGAATACTTTCAAGCTTTAGAAGAAATCACCTCAACAATCCTAATCAATAGTTAAAATTCGAGAGCCTTCAGAAAGTTAGCTTAGATCCCAATCTGAGTCTCACTCCAATCCACCGCTCTGTTCAGCCACATCACAGTTTTCATTTATCTTTCTTTTCTGAAATATCATCTTGCTAGAGGAGTAACCCCTTTCTGAGGCTTATCTTATGCTTTTTTTTAATATAAAAATAATAAAAAGAATGTAAAAAAATGTCAAAATAAAACCCCTATGACATTTTCATGAATGACCTCATAAAGTCACTATTTTCAATCAAAACATTCCCAAAAAACAAAAGAATACCTGTGCGAATATCATGACCAATCCCCTCCACTGAGATGATGGCGTTGGCTATTCCTCGTCCTTGTAGGTCCCTCACAACACCTTTAATCCCACGATGTACCTATGTACGAAAAACATGACACACATATTGAGCATGGTTTCCTACTATGTTTGTTTTATTATGTTTTATATAACAGAAAATAAAGATCAGAGCGTGGTATAAAGCTAATAATGAACTTCTCATACAGAAATAAATATTTAGATAAAGATGTCAAGACAGGAAAAAATTGTCTTTCAAGAGAGGATAAAACAAAATAAGTGTGTTTCTTTAAAATTATTTTGATATATTCTTTTTGGAAATGCTATGTTGTTAGGCCTAATTCTTCAGCATTAAAGCATTAAATCCTCTCGCCTTAATGTTTTTGTAGGAGTAAAGAAATTTTAAGGCCTTGTGACTTTTTTGGAGATAAGATTGCAATTGTTAGTGGATGGGAAGTTTCATAGGCCTTCTCCTAAGGTATTATTCACCTAACCATTTTATCCCATAATTTGCATAAACCTAAAGGCATCTAATAAAAATACTTTTTAGTTAATGGCTTTTAAATTTAAATTTTTTAAATAAAATTCTTAAATGGTAAGAATGCAACACCACTGTGAAGGTAACTGGACAACGATATCCCATTTAAACTGATCTAAACTGACTAGATGACAAGTGAGAAAATAAAATAGCCAAAAGCTCGAAGGTATCTCTCTGGAGAAGCTATACAGAGATTCATCTTTCAGATGGGGAGAAATCATTTGCTGTGGCAGCATCATGCAATGGGACGCTTCTTTCTTAAACAGAGACGATCAGTATGTTCGGATTGTGAACGGATTTGTCGTCCGGTTACATCATAGCGCGGCGCTGTGGCCTGTTTGGATTCGAAGACTCCTTCGGATGCAGCTGACGAATGTAGCCGTCTTCATCCCCATTTTGAAGGATGAGTCCCGTGTACGTGCGTCTCTGTAGTCTTGGGTATCCTCTGATTCATTACGAGTTCAAGTAAGCCGGCTGCTTCGTGCTCAAAGGAAAGAGGAAATGGCGACGAACAGTGATGAATATTGTCAATGCAGTTTAATATAATAAAATTCAGTGAATATTTCCGTCTGAAATTAATGAAAATATATTTTTTAAAAGGTTATGGAGTCAGATGTGTGGTAGGAATGTTTGGTTTATTGAGAGGGTTTATTCTGTGACTGTGTTAAACCGTTTGGCTGATATTTAAGCACAGATTCCAGTATCGGTGTGAACAATAGATCTGATGTCTGTGATGACGGTTCTGCTGCTGAAGCTCATCAACAATAACATTAGCAATACAGCAGTAGTAAGAAGTTCAGCATCCATTCTTTGCCTGATTTGTGTATCAACTGACAGGGTTGCTAGGCGACAGAGCCTATACTAACTGAAGAGCGACGAAAGCCGGAGAAGGCTGGAGCTGTTTGAATCCAGAGCCATGAGTCTTCAAGCCTCCTTATTTTCATGGCCCTCAACGGACCCGGTCTAGCTGGACAGGGTCCTTAGAGGGCCATGAAAATAACGAGTTGGCTGATGGGAAAATGACTGAAGTTTAAAATAGGACAATATTGACAGACAACATATAAAAGGCTGAAAGAGTTAACGTAGTTATTTCTTATATTCTATGTTGTGTCAAACACATGTGTTGAGTAGTGCAATATTTTACTTTTTATTGTTATTTCTCTGTGTTCATTAAAGGTACAGTGGAAGGGAGGGGTGTGTGTTTTTATCCCAGGAGCCGGTCTCAAACTGTGTTTTCATGATTCAGTAAGTTTTCTGATTCTAAATGGTTTATATCACAACCAATCATGTTTTGGAATAATCCAAAGTCCAAACCTTAATCCTAGTTGTAAAATAGTGATAGACTGGAAATGTTCTATTCCTCTACCAATCTGACTAAACTTTAGGTATTGTCCAAAGTGTATGGTGTGAAAATCTTTGTATCTAAAGCAAAAAAATTTCAGTTTTGCTTCCTGAAAAGAAAGGAAGTACTAATGAGATGGGTAGATGAATAAAGGTAAAATAAAGCAAAATAAAATGATACATTATATGGGATGTGAATACATTAGCAAGGAATTATGATCAAGTGTTATAGCTTAAAGCGGGAAACCAAGAATTCAGAGAGTATTAGGGGGTTTGAGTCGATTCGGTACCTGCTCCATGAAAACAAGAAGAGACTCTCGATTGTTCTCCCACTCCTCAGGCAGTTCGCTTTCATGGGGGAATTTGTCACAACCCACATACATCGACAGTTCAAAGCAGTTGGTGCGCAGGTAGCTGAAATCATTCATACCTGCCAGCAAAGATACACATATTTCTGGTAAGTATCTGATTACTCACCTACAGCCTCAAACTGTGGTTATAATGAAGCAACAAAATGAATTTGAGATATTTCTGTATTTATTTTTTGTTTTTTATGTTTTAGCCACAAGAAATGGCTCTGAAACTACACATTGTGCTAAAAAATGATTAAAAAAAAACCATCATAACACTGTTTGGATTGGTGACAAAAGCTGCTCCTGGACATGGACACTAACTGCCGGCCGCTGTGTGCCAGGACGCCCCATTGATGGTTCCGTCCTCCTTGGCGAAATCTTCTGTGTGACAGACCCGTCGGCTGGCATCAGTCATCAGGCGGTGGGTGGAAGCATAGGAGAAGGCCAGCCACCGGAAGACGTGTTCATCAGGGGTGGGGGTCTGCTCCCTGGTCACCCCCTGGGAGCGAGTTCTGTCATATGGGAAGGTCACCACCAGCTCGCCTCCCTGGAGGTTCCCACCCAGCACAAAGGGCATTTTCTCCATCCATGCTATCAGCGCTCGTGTCTCCAAGGCAACCTGCAATGGGGGCACACAAGAGGCATGGATAATGTAATTAGTACAATCATCTCAGCTTTGTGATTGCTAATTTAACTCCCTCATGTTAAAATAATCTATACTCTCTGGGGGGATTGAAAAAGCTGTCTGAGAGGCTGTTTACACGCTGCATAAGCATGGTAGGAGTAAATATTTTAATAGGTTGAAAAAGAAAACAGCATTTGCATTTAACTCCAAGGAACCTCCCATCTTGCTGTGGCTCAAGTAAAGAAACCAGCATTCCCATCTGCAAGCGCTGCCAGTCTGTGGGGCAAACAAGGATAGGATTCATAGCTCTGTGTGCACAGATGGGAATCCCAGCTCTGCAGCTGCAGCAGCTATACTGGAGGCTCAGCATGACTCATACATGGCTCCCGCTAACGTCAAAATACTCTGGAGGGTGAGCTTTAAATAGCCCACTCTGTGTATTTCAGCTCACGGCCTCTTCGTCACAGGCAGCAAACTCATCATCCGCCTCTCCCAAAATAGACAAGTGCTGATGGGGCCTCGTGACAATGTTACCCTTTTCAAGGGGCCAGTGGTCCCCACTGTGGGATGTGTTTGTGTTCTAGGAGGAAAAGAAGCAGGAAAAGAACACAATGGCACCCCTGGGTGAGCCTTTCCTTCTGCCCACCACACACATACATGGAGGATATATGAATACAGCACTGCCCATCCACAACCTGTTGCTATGCCTCTGAAAATCAGGCAGCTGGTTGTAATAATATCCCTTTCCTCCTCCACCAGAAAGACGGCTTCCCCTGCACTCTAAAAACAGATTGGTCAGTACAACCAAAAACATTGGTTGAATTTTACTAATCTGGTTGATGGTTATGTGACTATCCAATCTGTTGGTCATAACAACCAATCTAATTTGGTAAAAGGGCAAAAACCGATGCAAGTTAGGGTTAGGAGGTCAACACCAAGGTTTGCATGCTGTACATGACGACATCAATGTAATTGTTCTCTAGGTCCATAAATACACTTGACTAGAGCCAAACAGTTTAGTTAGTATACCATCAGTTACAAATTTTTTAATTACTTGTTTAATTAACCAATTAATTTGATTGATCAAAAACCAATGGCTTGGTCATTTTCTAACCAATATGTTGGTTAATCTAACCAAAATTGGTTTAACCAATTAGATTGGTTGTTTTTTTAATCTTTCTATTCTTAGAGTGTGTTTAGAAACATTTCTAGTCTTTAAAATCTTGTGAATCTAATTTCATGCTATTTATAACCACCTTTGATCAGCTACTTGCTGGTTGGCAATTAAGCTTTAAATCAAACAAATTGGATAATTCAGCTTCATTGAGTGCAATTTAATACTTTGATGTAGGTGCAAAGGTTTACCTCTATTTACTCTACAGACTAAAGAGGTTTCTCAGAGAAGAGACGAAACGTTTTAACAAAGAAGAACTCGTCCAAAAGACTTAGTTAACATTGATTATTGATTAACCTTATTAATTACAGAAATAAACGTTCTGTGTATAATTATTTGATTAAGACTGTAAGAACCTCCTGCTGGACAAAATGAATTAAACCCAAAACATGGCTGAATAAAAAAAAGAATTAAAAAAAACAAGTAAAGTAAAACTAACTTCTAAAAGATGCAACACAAAGCAGTGGTGTTAGATATGGGGCAATGACTACAGAAACGTTGGAGATAGTTGAGCTGCAGAATGTCAATGAGAGGCTCACTGTGGGATGGGGTTGTGATAGCAAACAAAATGAGCTGCTTTCATCTCTGTATTTTGTAATAAACCTTCTCCTCACCAACCAGTGGCATCGTTTTTACAAACAGGAAAGCTTTGGGGTACATGTTTTTTTTAATTTAAAATACAGTACAGAGCAACAGATTCTCAGTACGACTTACTGAGGCATTCTTGGATAGGTACCACTCGGGGGTGGGGATGTGATGGTTAAGCATTTTGCGAGGGATCCACTTCCTTGCCTCAGCCTCCCAGAGAATAGAGTTGAGATCAGGAAAGTTGTGGTGAATATCGATGCCGTCATTAGTCCATCGTCCGAGAGACCAGCCACTCAGCTCTGAGCCCTGAGTCACAGTACAAACAGCACGGAAATAATGGTAGTTGAAGTGAAATGTGTGCCTTAAGGTTCATTCAAAGCAAGTGAAGAAGTGGTATCAGGTATAACATTAGGGTGTATTATATTTGCTCATACTGTAGTGGCATAAATATTTTGAAATTAAATACTTTCAGATCTGTCTTGGGACACAAAGCAATAATGTAAAAATCCAAGCATCTGCCAGCAGGGTGAACATTACTAAAGATACGTATATAATAATACTGACTCAAAATAAGACCTTATAGATTCTCTCTTTCCACTAACACATAGCGAGCCAACAAGACTCTGATATTAAATTAAGGTTGATGTGCCATGAAAAATAAAAATCAAATTTTAAAATAAAATATTATCTGGTGGTGGAACGGAGACAGATGGCAGCTGGAATGAGGCACAGGTTTGTGAGCCTCCGTGTTGAGCAAGTATGGAGTAACAGTGGAGAGAAAAAAAACCCTTTGGGAAGAAATCTGGCATAACCAGGCTCAACATGGTGGTCTTCTGCTGGACCGGCTGGGGATGCCTTATGAATGCAGTAAAGATCAAGGGAACCAGCTAAGCAGACAACCGGTTGGCATTTCAAATGTCTTTTTCAACAAGTCTCTGCATTGGAGTTCATGGAGATGCAGTCCTAAAATCTAAAAAGCTCAGACTGCCAAAGCGCGGCATTCTGGGTCACATGACTCATTCAGTAATGGATTATATTCTCTAGAATTACAAAGGCGAGTTCCAGAGAAGAGACGCCTGAAAAGAGTATATATGCATGCCAAGTTCTGTATATGAATCTAAATAGTTTTTTTAGATATCTGAAATTAAGCTAATAGTTGGGTACATCTGACTAAAGATATACCTTCAGAGGTTTCCCAGTGTTGCTTTAAATGAATATCTAAATTCAAATTGGTTAATCAATTGTTATTGTGGGCATTAACCGGTGAGTAAGCAATTCTTTCTTTATCTACTACCGTAATATTGTCATTGCCTTTTATTTTTAGTCTCTATGAATTAAATCAAAACAAAAACAAACAAATAAAAAAAATAATGACAAAAAAACATCCCAGATGAAGTTATTGTTCGCTCATTGGATCATTTAAACTTGTTGTCATGTATCTCACACTACCTCCCAACAGAGCTTCTAATTAAGCACACACAGGCTTGTTGCCCCATAAACCAGTTAATGAAATGAGGTCACTAATGGTTGTCATGCAGACCTACCGCTTCAAAGGCTTTCTCGTATCCATCAGGGTTGACGGATGGCAGAAGGTGGATTCTGGTCTCTTCCACTAGGTGACGTATCCGCTGGTTTCCAGATAGATACTCCAGACACATGAACTGCATGAGCAGGAGGAGGAGCTCTCGTCCCAGCACCTCGTTTCCGTGGGAACCTGCTGTGTAACGAAACTCCGGTTCACCTGGTCAATGCAGTCACAGGAGAGGAGCGAAGAGGAAAAGATTGTTGAACAAAACCTACAGCAATCTATGGATTAAGGATGTATGCAAAACATGTTAACAAATTTTGATTTTTATACTCTACAAAGTTTTCCTTGCTTTCTGTAATGAACACACTTTGATTTAAAGAATGTTTTAGCATTGAAAGCACTCACCCACTTCATGTTCCCCAGGGTTGTCAGAGATCTCTATGGCATACAGTTTGAGGCCACTTTGGGACTTTCCTATGTTGTAGATCCTTGTGATGTTGGGGCACATTTCATTAACCACCTTCATTAACTGTGGAATTGTAAATCATGATGCATTAACCACTAAAAAAATCAATCCAGTACTCTGGCACTCTCATAGATAAAACCTTTCCTTGTCAAGGTTAGCTGAGATATTGCAGAGGCACATAGCCTTAGTTAGTTTAGTAGTAGCTTTTATTTTTAACTAAATAAATTCTGCACATAAATATATTTTGTATAAATGTAGGTTAGCTTCAGTTGATGATAAAATTTGTTTGTATTGAACATTTACAAAAAGAACAGTGTAAATCTCTGGGAGAGTCTTTGATTTAGGGTTACCATATATACATATTTTCATAATGGTAAGAACTTCAGCAAAATGAGCACCAAACCTTGAGAGACAGTATCACCAGAGCTGTGTCTCAGAGTTTATTTAGTTTCCCTGCAGCCAGCTTTGAAGAGGCAGCCAAAGCAATTATGAAGACAGGAGATGATTAAAATAGCAACAATTATCATTTACCCAGAAGGATGTCAGTGGTCACACAACGTACCGCAGCAGGAAAAAGACCAGCCAGCTCCTGGCTTCATCGATGGACACAACTGCTGCCAAATTGGCTGGCCAGTCAAGTGTGACTGGGTTTTAATTAGGTGCAGGTTCAATGTTAGCATCATTGAGCAAGTAAATCACTAATCAAATATCAGGTTTAATAACAAGATAAAGGGTTACAAAGCAGTGCTTAAAGTCCTGCATTCCTCCTAATAAAGCAGATAACTCCCTGGATAAATATACCTGTACAATATTGTTTACCAGAGCCATAGCAGCACATCCTGTCTTTTAGGAGCTATATCTTCTGCTATTTTCATGTTTCTTTGCTCAGACAGACATATTAAAATCAAACAAATAGAATAAGCTTTTTAAGTCAGTATCACTAATAAGAATAGATGTTTTCCACTTCAGAAAATGCCAAAAGGAACACAATATTGACACACCTAGTGTGCTTTTGGTCTAACATGAAAACAACCCTTAAGCAGTTTAAGGAATGTAATTTACCCTCTGTCACTGCCTGTATATTTAGAAAATGAAAAAGTTCTGCCACAAAAACTCGAGAATGCTGTGCACTACAGTGTGGAGAGTGCAGCTACCTAGTGCCTAGACAAAGAGGCAAAATGTCAAGGATGAAAATGGTTTTAAAGAGAAGTCTTAAAAAGCGTAATTTCTCTTCTTTGTGAAGCTTCTCTCAGTCTGGACTCTTAGAGTAGAACACACTATCCGTAAAGGGTAAAAAGAGAAAAGCAAAGAAACACAGTCCATTAATTCTGGTATTTCAGCTGAAGCATCTCAAAGGGCTGAATAAGAAAAAAAGCTGCTATTTTACAATGAGTCACCAAATATCTGGAGAATATTTTTCTATTAATAAGGAAACAGCACAGCTCTCAACTTTATTACAGTAGATTACCATTCACAGCGTTTGGACTATCACAGCCACTCAGGCGCATCGTGCACACTGACAAATACAGCTGTCCTCCTTTTTGGAAGGAATAGCTGTCTGCTTATGACAACTATATGAATAAGTAATGACAAAAGCCTGAAGATGCTTTATGCATTTCTATACAGCTCTGTTCATTGGCTCTGTGGTTTTTTTTTTTTTTGTTCTTGTAAATGACACAGCTTGGTTTGCTTTGTCTCATACTTGGCCCACAAAGTGTTTTATCTATGCTCCCGAGTAAGAAATAAGATCCTGATACTTTTAACCTTAGTAATGTCTGTTTACATGGCTTACCTGCCTCATCTCTTTGTAGCTGTGGTGCCTAAAGTCCAAGTCATCGGTTGTTATGACTTCATTGCGTCTGTGATAGTAATTGTTAGGATCTGGAAGCAGATTAGAAAAAAATAAAAGTTATTCAGAGTTCTGAAGAAGAAGAACAATTGTTCTTATTTGAAAAGCTATGTTGGCAGTGGAAGTTTTGAATGTTTATATTCCAGAAAAACATGTTTTTCTTGTTTATTTCCCCTGAGCAAGGGAAGGATGATTGGAGATGTTCAATGCAAACCAGAGTAAGTTAACTGAAATCAAAACTTATGTGGAAACCGATTACCTTAAAAAAAAATTGCTTTCAACTAAATCAACTTATATATTTTCTAAATATTTTTTCGCCAGCTTAAATATTTGTCATTATTTTATTTTGAATGACTTAATTTTACATATACACAAGATTATACGTCTGTATTTAACGCGTATTTGTGTTTTTTAAGTCTAGGTTACTCTAAGGGTTTCTTGAAACCAATTTAAAAGAGAACATTTAAGTTATATATTTTTTAAGTTACTTTCGCAAAAAAATATTTGGTTTGTTTTGAGCCCAACTTACTAACTTAAGATCTTCCCATTAAGCTCCCAAATCAAAACATAGTTTGTTTTACATTATATTAAGTTACAGGTAGCCATAACCCAACATATAGAATGCATTATTACAATATTAAAAATCACACAGTCTGAGATGCTGGTGTTTCTAAACTAAGTACTGATGTGCAAGGTACAGTGTGATCAGCAGGTTAAACCATCTTAAGTCAAACATTGAACAGATCCCTTTGCTTGTAACAGCCATCTTACTTATAGTGTTGCAGCAATGAGGTCTAAATCAAACGATCTGAGCCACCACTTTTAAATGCTTAATTCTTTTTTTGTGCCTGGAATCATATTAAATATGTTAAGTTATCGAGGATATTTGGACCAGTAGTTCATGAGATTAGTATAAACAATTGACTTATAAGATTAGTATAAACTCGTTCATAAGACTAATATCAGTTTAAATCAGCTTCTGTGATTGGATGACAGGATTCAGTCTTAGAGACAGGATTGATGGATGGATGGATGGATGGATGGATGGATGGATGGATGGATGGATGGATGGATGGAGGGATGGATGGATGGATG
>JAUZNJ010020132.1:0-17204 GCA_034780135.1 Jordanella pulchra | reverse complement strand
TGTTGATAGCTGTAGACAGGAAGGATCTTCTGTATCGTCTGTCTTGCACCGGATCTTGAGAAGCCTCTTACTAAAGACACTTAGTTGTTGTTTAAAAATCCTCTGAAGAGGATCCTCGCTGTTGTCCATAATCTTTGCCACTTTGTCAATAACTCTCCTTTGTGAAATAATCTCCATAGGTTATACAGGCCTTCTTTATTAGCTTCCTGAGCTTTTTTAAGTAATTTGTTCTGATGCCGTTACCCCAGCAGAGAATGGAGGAAGAGATCACACTCTCCATAACAGACTTGTAGAAGATATTCAGTATCTTTTCACAAACACCAAAGGGCCTAAGCTTCCTTAGGAAGTACGGTCTGCTCTGTCCCTCCTTATAGACTTCACACTTGCATCTCCAGTCTAGTTTGTTGTCCTGGTGAACACCAAGGTGTTTATACTCCTCCACCACCACCACATCTTCTCCCATGATTCAATTTGTTCCTGTTTCTTCTGAAATCTACAATCATTGCCCTTGTTTTGTTGACATTTAGGATCAAATGATTGTTTCCACACTACGACAAATAGCTGCTCACTTGATCTCTGTACTCAGCTTCTTGTCCATCTATGATGCACCCAACAACTACAGAGTCATCTGAGCATTTCTGCAGGTAACAGATCTGGTCTGGTACTAAAAGTCAGAGGTGTAGAGAGTAAAAAGGAAGGGTGAGAGTACTCTCACCTGTGGTGCTCCTGTGCTCCTAACTACTTGATTGGACCGTAGATGCTTCCCTCTAATAAACTGTGGTCTGTTTGTCAGGTAGTCATTGATCCAGGCAATGGTTGATGCCTCAACCTGAGTCATCTGGAGTTTCTTGCAAAGTAAGGCAGGCTGAATCATGGAACTGAATCGTGTAAATGCACTGCAGAAATCAAAGAACATGATCCTCATAGTGCTGCCTGCCTTGTTTAAATGACAGTGGGTTTGTTGAAGCAGGTGTATGATGGCATCTTCAACTCCATCTCCATAGTGATGAGCAAACTGCAAGCGATCCTGATAACTGCTTGTTTGCTTGCTTAGATTGATCAATAGAAGTCTCTCTTGGACATTCCAGATGTGGGATATCAGAGCAACAGGCCTATAGTCACTGAGGACTGCTGGCAGAGTCTTCTTTGGTACTGGAACAAGGCTGGAGATCTTCCACATCACTGGAACTGTCTCTTGGGTCAGACTTGGTTTAAAGGGGTGCTGTAAGATCCCACAGAGCTGCTCTGCACAGATCTTCAGGACTCTGATGCTGACATCATCAGGACCTGGTGACTTATAACGATTCCATCTCTCCAATATCCCCTTCACTTGACTTATAGGGGCAGAGTGGTGAACAGTGGAGGGAGCAGCACCATCATCTGATTTGGCTGACAACAAACACATAAAAGCTACTTTGCTTAAGAAGTAAAGTAGTATGAATTAATAGAAATAGAAGTATAAGTATAAATACAGAACATCACAACTAGATTTCAAGATTAGGCTTACTAAGATCTGAAACAGATGAACATGAGTCTATGGAAGTTTCTGAGAAACAAAGATTGTCCAAAAATTATCTTAAATCATTGTGGAATTTAGAAAAAAAAAAAAACAAAAAAAAACAGAAACAGTCTCATTTAATGTCAGGCAGTAAAAAACAACATTTTTTACATTTTATTTTAATATCTGGTGTCTATTTTATAGTCATAAGATATTAATTTTTTCAATTTGTAACTTTGATGAATAAAAATAGAAATAAAAAATAAGCATGAATGTAAAACTAAACATCATTTAAGCCGATAAAGCCATACTTACCTATTGCCAAAATAATAATACACATTTCAAATATCCACATACACAGAATAAAGAAGCCTTCATGAAACAAAAATATGAAAACATGTAGGCCTGTATATCCTTTCTGGATACTAAGGCGAGGTGACATATTGCAATGAATCATATGATTCATGATGAATACCTTATATAATCAAGGGACCGATGAGGTAAAAGAGTGGCTGATTAAAGTGAGAAATCGGGTCAAAACGGACAAGGATTGTGCTGATTTCATACACTAGTTTTAATGCCTCCTTGAGAACGCAGCTGTCAGAGCAAGTTTATACTTAATAACCAAATGGTGCTACTCAAGTTTACTTCACAGTGAAACTCAGATAAACAAGACACTTGACTCCAAGACACATTTTCTGTGTTTGTCATGTTCATTCAACCAGACTCAGACTTCCTCACAAAACAACAGACCGAGTATCAGCTTTAGGGGCAAAGGTAAATTTATCATAGATGACTAAACAAAAGCATCTAGGGGCAGTGTAATGTTGTTTTGTCTGTGTGTGTTATGTGTCTATGCGTGTGTTAAATAAAGAAAAAAAAAAACACCTCAAAGATCTACATTTTAAAGTTGTTTGAAAATGTTGCTGACAAAAAGCTTTTAAAGTGTCTAGTTGTGTCAAAATATTAACTGTGCATTAAAAAAAAGACTGAGTAAAGCTTAAAACAACTGTAAAAGCTTGTCGTTCCAGAACACATGAATGGACCCGTTAATACTGCAAGTTCTGTTCCCAATAAAATTATCACTCGTGAGGAAAAGAGAAAAACAAGCTGTTCAAAAATAGCAGCATTTTTTTTACAGTTTCTGTATAAACTGAAAACAGTTATAAAAAAATAAAAACTATAACTGGCTTTCCTGTCCATCACTGAACTAGGTTAATTGTATAACCACTGTGTTGCCTGTATAGCAGAAATGTTGCATTTCAAACAAAAAGTATCAATATTCATTAACAGTAAAGTTTATTTATTCTTAAGTCAACCAAAAACAGGGAAAAAAAGCAGTAGCATTTTAAATGCATAATTTTGTTAACCTTTCTCATGCGATAGACAACTACAGTATATTTAACAACAGCCCTTTAGTCATGTCCCCCAGATGATTTACTGTCAGGAACAAACTCATCCCATTTTATTATTGGTATTGGTCCCCATACTGAAGATAACTGGAGACTGGGTTAGGTAGTAGATCAGCTTGGTATTGGTTGGGTATCAGATCAACTTCCATGACTGTCAATCAATCATGAAAGCTGACCCATATGCTGTCTGGGAGACAGAGGCGACATGTAAGCTGTGATCACTTTAGTAGACAGCCATCAAAATTAATTAATTTGAAAAATAAAAATCAAAAAATTAATATATACTATATAAAATGGCTAAATTCCACTTGTTTTAAAAAGCCATGAGAATGTTTTTTTATTTCCACGGAAAAGCGAGAGCTCTGGACTTATTAAAATGTGACCAACTAAAATATTAGAAAAAATATTCCATTGCATATTCTGGTGCTTGTGTTTAGCAGTCAAGCGTCCGGAGCAGCGGACGCTGGAGTTTGTAAATCTGTTTTATATTCGACATAATATTAGCTCATACACATATCAACTGATGATGCTAAATCACAGAAACGTGTTGCTCTCTGTGCCTTTAAGTTAACCCTAAGACCAAAGGTGCACCAAATAATAATAAGCAGGAAAAAATAATAAATCTAAAATTAAACACAATACAGTTTTCTGTTGCATTTGTCAACTGTATACAAAAAATCTGTGTGAGTGGGTATCCTGGTCTCAATGGCCTTATTTTGCAGAATATATTCATTCCCCTCAGGCAGTGTGAGTCTTTTTGATAGAAATGTCAGCATTACCCACAGGTTATTATTACATAAGGCCATTTGCAGCAGTTTCCATGCTGTGCCAGTTTTTATGACTTTATCATATGGGCAAGAAAATTATGCCAACCATCATCAGGGTTCTAAGACAGCTGTGGGTACGTCTGAAACACTTGAAAATGTACAAAATTCAATAATTAAGAAAGCAACAGCTGTTACAGTAGGTGAAATGACTGTGGTGGCCTTGCCTTTGTTTTAGTGCACTCATACCTGCAGACAGAACACTGCCTCTGAGGCTGCAGAGCGGTGAACATGACGATAACAGAGTAGTTCCTGGGTGGGGCCTTGACGAAACGCCTGAACTTGTCTCCATTCATCCGGATGACAGAGCGCCTAGAAGACCACTCCATCATCTGTTCAACCTTCTCAGACAGTAAGTTCTGGAAACAGAAAAAAGTAAAACAGGGACATCTAGTCAGTATCTTCAGACATGCCTCAGCAGGTAAATACTGGTTACACAACTTCTCTCAAGACAAGACTGTACACCAGTCCTTATCATACAATTCTTTTTCTGTTTTTAACTTTCTTTTTATTAAACTGATTTTATTTTTAGGGAAGATTTTTTTGGTCTTCCACTTATTACAGCTCTTATCAGCCAATTAATGCATGGGCACTTTTTCCAACTTTGAAACTTTTGCTTCCATATCAAGCAAATTCTCGGACACATAGTGACTTTTTTCACAAGAACTAGCAACCAATCTAGAAACTTTGGTGAGTGTGTTTAAGCTAATTTCTGTGGCCATGTTTTTGTTACCCTGTGGAGACAATTTGCCAGAAATATGCAACATTTTGGGGACTTATAGGTACTTCTGGGGACCAACAACTGATCCCCGAGAGGAAAGTTCTCTTCTTGGGGAAGATGTTAGGTATGGGACTAAGGTGAGAATAAGGAGCATTAAAAGTAAGCTGTCACTCTTAACTCTGTGTTGTTTTATTTGTAATTACGCTTTTGTAACCTGTCAAGGGACTATAAATGTAAATTAATGATAATCTAGTACTGTGCATCAAAAATTTTCAGATTAAAATGATTGAAAAATGCATTTTCTGTCTTCAGCCAATAGACATTTATCACCAAAACAACATGACATAAACTTGTGATGACGCAGCAAACAGCACACAGAAACGTTGTAGAGAGCGTGAAGAAAGGGACTGAAGTTAGAGAGCACAGGTAGTGGAGCAGAGTTTGAGTTGAGCGCCCAGCAGACACGTTTTCAATTAAGGAGAGCGAGTTACTGCACGTACTGCACATCGGTCTGCATACCCAGGTCAGTGGCACAAAATGTCAGAAATCCAAACATAAATATTTTGATACTTTTGTAACTGATTTATTCAAATGCACTGAGGTTTAAATGTTTTTTAATAGGGTTAATACACATGGTAGCCAAAAATGTTTTGGTTCTAATATTTGACATAATATTTTCAGTCGTTGTTTCAGTCTTGGTTTCCAAATGTTTGGTTTTCGGTTTCGGCCAATAATTTTCATTTCCATGCATCCCTAATGTTCATCCTTTTTTCTGTGTTTTTGTAAGCTTCATTAACAACACGTGAAAGAACCAGTAGCTTTAGAGTTTTAGCCTTGACCGTGAGCAGTGAGCGCTGCAGTGAGCAACAGAGCGCAGTTTGCTGACAGCGACCGAACACTGTTTGACTCCTGGATAGAGAAACAAAGCGAGTCTTCTGTCCTTTCAACGAGAAACTGTGCGCTTTCTGATGCCACTTCCAGTGAGATATCTGTGTGAGAATAGAGTCTCATCCTTCACACCAATAAAATATAAACACAAAACCAGGGTAGATGCAGGAGATGGTCTAAGACTGAAGTTTGTCTGCTATTGAGCCAGACGTCCCAAAGCTTTGTTCCTTGAGTCAAGCACATTACCTTGACAATACTGCCGTCTCCAATAACACTAATAACATATCTGTTCTAAAAGTTATTAATGACACAGTGCAACTGTTTTTGACTAATATTCTGTTAACTAAAGTCATTTTCCAACACTCAGTTCAGATTATTGGTGAAGAGCATTTGTAAACTGTTTCATGAGCTTCTTTTATCAACTATCACATTTGGTCGCAGTGTACTGCATTTAACAAAAACCTTGCAACTATGGAAGTAAAACTATGATATACAGTATTTAAACTATACATAATAAGTGTTGCATCTCCTTTGAGAGCTATTTCTGTAGCACAATAGGGATAGGTTTCTATATTTGTGGCTAAACATTATGGCTAGCACTGAAGAATTTTGCCAAATATCAAAATGATATATTTTTCAACCAATATTGGGATTGTAATTTTATTTTTAATTTACTTTGCACTAAACAAGTATGAAGATGTTTAACATCATTTTTTGATTGTTTTCGTGACCTTAAAAGCTTGCTTGTTTACAGTCCATGGTTGCAGAACTTTCCTTATAATGTTGTGATACTGTGATTACGATTGTGATTGAACGTATTGTAAAGCTCTAGTTACACTCCTTGTACCACAAGTCTACAGAAACTTGAAAAAAATCATTTTAAAATGTTATCTTTTGACAGAAAAAAGTAATAACTTGATACTCCTTGGTATTGGTGTAGTACTCCAAATGACAGCAACACTAAGAAGAGCCTGACAATTATTATGGGATGCTTAATCATTTCCGTTTGTCTTGAAAAATAGCTGAAAATTAAGGTAAAAACGCAGCTCTAAACACAAATCTTACAGCAAACTTGCACATAAAGATTCACCCTATAGATTTGGAAGATGAAATACTTGAGAGATAAAGTTGTGTGATGTTACTTGGGTTCAGTGTCCTTCTACTGTTTACATCTGTAAACCCTTCTGATTCTGGCAGTACTGTTCTCAAGAGCAGCCTGCTCAGGCACTGCCAACGTGATCTTCCCCTCACCTCAGCTGAACGCTGATGAAATAGCCAGACTAGTGATGAAACACTTGTTTTTCAGCCTCTGCTGATCAAACTGTACCTTTAGAAACTAAACAAGAGGTGAGAATTTGGATGTAACTACAACATATGTTTTTTACATTTTTAATTGAAGACTTTCGGTCTCCTTAACCCTTTAATTTTATACATATAGTAACATCTCAGTCAGGACTTGGATGACATGCTTTTGCACTGCCTCTTTACCCAGCTATCAGCTAACTCACAAATAAAAGTCTAAATCTACAAGTATGATATCCAACGACAGAAAAACAATTTAACCTTTTAGGAATTCTGTTCCACCAAAATTAAATAAATAAATATAATATCTTCTTTTCATTCCTGCTTTTTACTTGCAGTTTCAACATTCCAGTTTAAGCAGACAGTAGTTAAATAATTCAACAGTGCACCTCCATTGCACTGCTAATGGAAAACTCTTACTTTCACACAGATCAACAGCAGGCACCAGGCCGTAGAGTTGCAGGAGTGAAGAGTACACTGGATCTCTCCAGTAAACTGCCTGGAGACAAGATCAACAAAGGCAAACTAAAAAAAAAAAAATAATAAAAAAAAACAAAAAAAAACTGGAGGAGGATAACAAAGACAGTGAGGCAGAAAATGGGAGTAAAACCACATAATGTGTTGTTAGGATGTTTTTAGGTAATATGTACTACTATTAGCCATCTTTATAACAATGGAGGGGATTCACTAAAGGTCAGCACATAAAAGAGTGTACTTCCTTAAAAAGGACCACAGATGTGTAGAGGTTTGTGCTGCAGAACTCTGTACGTTTTTGTTTTTCTGTCTTTAATTTATCCACCTCGTTTTTGCCTTCATGCCTTTTGCCCCAAAGGGAGAGCTGTCAGTTTTGAACAGCAATCCTACAGCCTGTAATGATGTGCCATCTCACTTCTTTTTTATACCCACACTTTCTTGCAAAAGAGTAAAAACTTTACAAAAGGAAGCTATTCTTAAATGTCTAAAAAGACGATCTTTAACACCATGACAAACAGAAGTGTTACTTGTCCACACTTCTGAAATGTACGTTTGAATCCATTAGCAGACAAACTGTTTTTTGTTTGAAAGTAAAAGAATGTACAACATTTTACTGCATTAGGTAGTTTTTGACATATCTGTTAGTCAATCATTTTGATGGCTGTACAGGCTATAAAACAGCAAAAGGTGGCTGTATATAAAAAACAAAAAGAGATGGAAACAAATCGCTGATAGATTCTTCTTGGGAAAACTTCTAAAACCCAAGTTGGTCAATCAGTGAAGCCTTTAAGACAGTGATTCACATTGAGACTGTTTTGTATAAAACATGAGTTTGCACCTAATTTTCATCTATTTTAACTGTTGATCTTACTAACATTACATAGCTTATTAAAATTCACTGGTTGATTAATTAGGATTTAACTTAAGCATAAAAAAATATTTAAAAGTTTGTTTTTTTTTGTTACCTGCATTTTAAAATTAGACTGTTTTAAGGACTCAATAATTAGTCAAATAATTTCAATACTATCTTACAATAACATGTTACTGATTACTCATTTCTTAGTCTAACAAAAATCTTTTTTGGGATGCAGAGAAGTTATAAAGAAGGATACCTTTCAGCTCAGTTATGAACTCAGTCAAAAAAAGGTTTTACGAAAAATGAAACCGTTCTCCTGCTTTGGAGGACTAAACCTTGGAAAATTAAGTAAAACTGTTTAGCTCGTGAGCTTTACTTGTAGTGTTTGAAGAGCCTTCCATAGCTCAGCCATTAATGTGCTTCTGTATGCCAAACAGCTGAAGGTTAGCAGTGTCCTTCAAGTCTCAGTGCTGCTGTTTCATCGCCTGATGGTAAAAGTTCTTATAAATATACTGAATGCTTAATCAATTCAGTGCCCAACCTTAGGCAATCAAAAACAACTAATATAGCCTATTAATTATATAATTGTGTGCAGAGGCGCTTAACGTTTAACTTATTTACTGGGGTTGTTTTATTAAATGTTTAACCAAACCAGACACGTGGTCCTTCGTTTAGCTTGTGAGAGCCAACAGAATGGACAAAGATACCTAGATAGGCGTTAAAATGTCTTAAAAAACTGAGCAAAAGTCAGTTTTCTTTCCAGTTTAAGCCGGTTTCATGATTCTATGACCTGGATGACTGAGAATTTACACAGGGATAAAAAGACATAACTCTCAGTATAATAGATTGGACGGTGGAGCCTAAATCAGAACACACACTAAACAGATTGAAACTGTTATGGTGCAATAGCAGATGCAAACTTTTGCATAAGCCTTCATAAAAATGTAGATTGCAATCTTATGAGCAAAGAATGTGTTAATATAAATCTTTAACACCTGCAACAACATTTTTCAAACCAGAAACTGGTTGTGGGCGCAGTTTGTGTTTTTACGTTAAACATGTTCGAATTTCAGATGCATCCAAAAACTGCAGTTTGCTGTGGCCAGAAAAGAGGAATTGATTTTAAGGCAAATGGAAAGAAAATCTGAGTAGACGCAAAAAAAAAAAATTAATAAATGATAGTAAGAATTAACAGTGGAATAGCATAAGCAGAAAAAAGAAGTGTACTCAGGCCTGCATTAATTAATGCAGCAGGACGGCAGACAATCTTTATATAATTAGACCAAAATGAAAAACACTGTAACTGAACCTAAACATTGTGGCATATTTGACAACATTCCCACTTATTAAATGCACATTTTTCCCCAACATAATTTAACGCCCTCTATAGACAATCTTTAAAAATCAAGCCTAAAGTATTCACAGAAGAAATAACATAAATTGTTTTAAATGACATATTATCAGGATATAATTGGAGCATCAATAACGGTCATCAAAAATAAATAAATCTACAGTGAATCACTATTGGCCAAAATCTATTTTGGAACAATCCACTTGGTACCAGAAGAAATAAGAAACCCTGACCTCATTTAAAAGCAGCACTTTTTTTCTAAACTTAAGTATTTATACTACATTTCTGTGAGTTTTGTACAGAGTCTTGAGACATACCTTAAGATGAATAGAGTACTTTGTATCACTACAAGTGCTCCCAGCTTAACACAACCCTTGCATAAACTTCAATGTAAACACACACACACACACACACACACACACACACACACACACACACACACTCGTAGCAACACAGAACCATTAAAAACATTTTCTACCCCGCTCAGAGCATTAAAATGAATCATATCTAATGCTGGTGTGGGTTTGGTGTGTTTTTATGTCTGTGTCTGAGCTAGAATGAGGAAGATGCACAAAACTTTGCAGATACCCTGTATTAACAAACAGACTGTCTGGTACTACATGGAAGTCAAAGCCTCCCTCTACAACACCCACACACGCACACACACTTATCGTAGGTAAGTTTCCCAGAGGACGGTGCATCAGGAGAACTCATACATGGATTAAACTTCTCCACAGTTCCCTATTTGTTGTATTTTCTTGGATTTAGTCTTTAATCCCATCATTTCCTAGATAAAATGAATATGATCTCTTCCTTTTATATAACTTTTTACCAGCCTGCAATCGTTTTCACAATATATTTTTTTGTCTTAAAATAAAAGAACATAACAGGCCAAGTGCTTACAATTGTGGCAAAATCTAAAAATCTGGTTTAAAAATATATTTACCAAAACACCCAAACAATAAACACTCTGAAAGGCAGAGTATTTCGGCAACAGATGTAGGCCAATGTTCAATCAAATAATAGCAACTCAGAGAGGGGGGGAAATAGGAGGTAAAAGACAAAGAAGGGATACAAGTAGGAAGGTTATATTGGGAAGAGAGAAAAATTGCAGCCAGGAGGAGGATGACACATTAAGTGTAAGGCAACTGATTCTTGCACTGATGAGTACACAGCAGGAGGTTATGGAGGGCATGACAGAGGACAGCCATTTCATCAGCCATCCTGTTACACAATCATAAAGTCACTGTGCCAGTCATAAACATGTCTCTCCTTTCTACTGCTTATTTCTTAAAGTTGAAAGTAAAAACATTTTTAAGAAAGAAATCAACAATATGCCAAAATAGGACTTCCTTGTGAAGATTAGAGCACAACAGATTTTGTTTTTGTTGACCTGAACATTTTTTTCCTTTGTGGGTGGTTTGAGTATACTGTGGTTTGATCACCCACAGTTTTATAGATCAATAGAAAAACTGAGACATGGCTTAAATGCTTTTAGGAAGCCCTGGCACAAACTGGATGTAAACTAGAGCTGCAGAATGAACGGAAAGAGATAGAAACAAAATGAGACGGAGCTGCACATTCGTAGAAGACAGCCAATAACATGTAGCAACTTTACATCAAATCACTATGCTCTAATAAGTGGCAACATGCAAAGAGAAAAATGTTCCATGACAAAAATAAATAAATGTCTTACTTTTTTGGTTTGAAATCATTATTTTGGAAAGTTCTTATATTTAGTCCATAGGAAAATGAAGAAGGTATCCTTTGATAAACCACTTAGAAAAAATGAAGACGCCACAGCATGTATGCCATATACATGGAAGCATCAGTCCGTTTTTATGCAATAACCATCTCTGGAAGGTCTGACTCATCTACCAAACAGAACAGGCCCAAACTGTGACAAACAATTAGATCTGCTGGGAGGATCATAAGGGCAAACCTTCCCTCCTTCCTACACCTTTACAAGTCCAAGTCCAAAAAGAGCAGCCAACACCTCTGCTGACCCCACACACCCTGGTTAGAGGCTGTTACCTCTTAACTTCAGTGTATTTCTACAGAGAGCTAATGGCAAAAAGGAACCATCACAAAAGCAGCTTCTATCTTCAAGTTTTAGTTTTCACCTGGTATGAGTCTGTAGAAAAAACCTTTAAGGAACTATTTCCTATCTGATTATTAATCCAAAAAGATATCAACAAATTAATCAATTAGTAAAACAATCAGTTGCAGCTCCAACTTATTTCAATCTTTTTTATCTTTGCTTTATTCACAGTAAGAGTGCTTTTTCACATACAAAACAATGCCATAGCATACCCAGTTTGGGTATAGTATTATATTGTATTAAAGCAAAAGCAATCAATTTGACCAATCAATTTGTCAGGTCATCTATTCCTGGCGCCATCCAAGCCATACCACGCTTAGGAACCACACTTTCTCATTGTTGTGAAATAAACTTTAAACACATCTTTTATCCGTGGATTTTTAACCAAACAAGTTTAAAAAACACCAAGAGACGGAGTCTTTCTGACCACCAGTGACAGTTTATTCCAAACCTTAGTGGCCAGAAATTAGGGGTGTCCCAATCCAATATTGATATCGGTCCGATATAGGCCAAAAAAATAATATCCAATTCTATTGGTCTGTATCTAAATCTCGGATATTGGCATTATGATATAAACCCTCTGCTTCTGTTTAAAGTGTCTGTTACCTATTGGTTAATTTTTGTTGTTCTCATACCTATTTTTATTGATCATTGTTCTCTGTTTTATTGAAATCACTTGACCAAGTCTTTTCTAACATTCTACAGTAGAAAATAAGTTTTATAAAAAGTATATACGATTTATGCTAATTGGGTTGGTATCGGTCATTTCTCAAAGCTGCAATATCGGTATCTTATTGGTAATGAAAAGGTTGCATCGGGGCATCCCTACCAGAAACCGCAAAAGGTTTTTCTCCTCTGGATATATAAAGAGACTGTGGGACAGAATGAGCCGGTGTCTATATTAATAGATACACATTCAATTAATTTGATTTTAAGGCATTAAGTCTGAGGAGAAAATAAATGAGTTTATGTAAAAAAATGGAAACAATACAAGACTTTTCTGTTTGTCTACTTTGTACTATAAAAGACAGCTTTACAAATCTATTAATATAAGACAAACTTCCCATAGGGCAGCTTGTAGATAATGGATGAGGACAACAGGCCAAGGATTTGATCTGCTAGCTTTCTAAATAAATAAAAAAAAAAAAAAACACACACAATAGTATTTGTCCTACAAGCAATCCTTTCCTCTGGGCGGTTTTAACACAAGTCTATTGTAAATGAAAGGGTCTTGACTTTGGCCATCAGCCCCCTATATAGTTTCCTCCAATCCCTTCTCTGAAAGGGGGATTACAGGAAATTGCCTTCATTTTACACGGAACAAAGACTTGTCACTCACACAAAAGTGCATTAATGCCAGAAAACAGATAAACATACGCACACACCAAAGGCTCATAAAGAAAACAACAACAATAATTAAAAATAAGACATAAGTCAATTATGCAAGCCACTCTTATCGGGACTTCAGGACTTTCAGTATTGTGTTAAACCAAAAACCATTTTAAAGCCCACATACATTTCTACACACACTGATGGAAGCTCAAAAGGGCATAACAAATAAAGAAATAAAAAATGCAACATTATTCAGTTGGGTGGCATTTTTATGACTTTTCACAATTTTCTTAGTCACCTTCAGGGAAAACGGGTGTCCGAGAAAAGTATGAAGTTTAGATAAGATACATACAGTGGAGGGATAAAAAAGGTTAGAGGCTAAAGGAAGCAATAACATGAGAAGCTGAGGAACAAGTTAAAAGAAAAACAAATACAGATAAAAATAGAAATATATGTAAAAAAAAAACAGAGGAAGGGGCAAAAAGATGACAGAGGATTCATATTAATGGAGAACAGCATGGAAGAGGCGAGTTGTTGTTGCTGTATTTTTAAACAAATCCCAAAGGTCTTACACAGAGAAACAAGCTGGAGGCCAATGAATGCAAACCCTGCATAGACTAGTAAATGCTTAATGGTTTCAACTTTTAACTGGAAACACTTTATACACGGTGACATGTAGTTCCCTGAATGAACACTGGAGAGAGCAAGTATTTACAAAACTGACAATTTTGCAGGTTTCACCCCAGAAAGCAGTTGTTGATGTTTATCATCGGTGCTCATAAAATGTAAGCGACACAACCTAAAACAAATATCGAGTACATCGCACTTTCTGTTTTTAAGGTAATTATCTTATTGCATGGCAAACGGGATTGATGCATCAAAAGACAAACTTTAATATTTATTATAGAAACCTTCATTGGCGTTTCAAACATCAGATGCTTCCTGTCGTTTTTTTAAAAGGTTTGGACTAGGGGTGAACGACTTAGCCAGAAATTTAAATTGCAATTATCTTAACCCAATATTGTCATTTTATTTTGTTTTTCCTTTGCACAAGCATGTAGTTATTTCACTAAAGGGTTTAGGTTTTTTATGACTTTAAAAGCCTGCTTGTCCGGAGTCCATTGCTGCAAGAATTTACTGTAACTGTTTTTTTTCTGAAAAAAGTGGTAAATTCTACTAGCGTGCACAAATCTACTTGCTAGCTACAACTCTTACTTACTGTCTGTGAGGTTCAAAACCCATTAAGCTTAACAGGCTGGAGTGAGACATTTAGTTACCTACTCTCGTTTTATGTAATATGGCTAAAATTGAGTGCCTCTGCAATTTGAAAACTGTTTTGGAAAATTGTGATTATAACAAATGCATTTAATTGCCCAGCCCTTGATTGAACACACACAGTACAGCATGAATTTTGAACCACTCCTTCACACAGATCTTCTCCAGATCCTTCAGGATTTGGGGAAGTCGGCGGGCAACATGATTCAACAGCTCCCTCCAAAGACATTGAATAATTTTTTTTACATCCATAGACATTACTTTTTATGTGAGATGTCTCGTGGTAGACAGCTTATTCTTATATCCAAAGAAGACAGGTAAAACCCTCTTTGTTAAAGTATAGAATATTAAATGCGTGAAGCAGGTGTGAGAGCACACCCCACCCAAAAACTACTAGAAATTGATCAGGCAGAAGACTTGGCAGTTCTTGGCTGAATCATTTTTAGAAGTCCTGATGTGGTGTTAAACAAACCATCTGTCCTCATTTTATATATTTAGACACTTCTCCTAAAATAATTCAGATCCATTAAGATCCCCCTCTCAGAAAAATGAAGTAGGGGAGGGGTTAGTTTAATAACAGGCCACACAACATTTACATCTACTCCATCTTTAAATTGACCCGTATAACTAGAGCTGGACAATATTTCAATATCAATATATATCACAACATGGTTTAATTCAATATTGTTGAGATGACCTTTACACACATTTTTGGTATTTCAAAATACATTATAGTCTATAAATCCAGTGTTTGTCAAAGACTGATGTTCCAGGTTTTCATGTAGTTTTATGTGTTTTTGTTTTTCAAAGCTAATATTTATAAAATGTTATGTTGGAGGATTTTTATAAATATTGCTAAATCTTTGTCATAAGTTTGTACACACATCTGTTGTGGGAATTCTTGAATCTCTTTTTAAGCCCTTTATTTTTTCTATATCGCTGTAGAAATGATATCATAACGACCAAAATTAAGAAATGTATTGTGGCATAAATTTTGCCCATATCGTCCAACCCTGTGTATAGTCAAATATTAAACTCTGGAACCTGGTTTAAAATAGCTTCATGCTCAGAGAAAACATACACAGGACACAAACAGTAGAAATGCAAACAGGGTTTTTTTTTTTTGTCATTTTCAGCAAAGACGTATGAATAAGACCTTAGTCTGTAATTACATATTACTTTCCTCTCACACCTGCAGTGAATCAAATTTCATATTGCCAAGTCTGCATTTGTCAGCTCATAATCTACAATGCCTGAAAATGTCACTTAAGGGACTATGGAAGGGGATTTGTCAGCTTAACTGTCAAATGATTATTTGAAATAAATTCATATTTTCCTCCCTTTGTCTGAGCATCTTTCCATCAGTCATTCTCCGGTGATTTCATTTGATATCTTTTGCCCATTAGTGCTAGCAGTCATCTCTCTTTCTGATGTTTGCAGACTATCTAAAATTCATCTTGCATAAAGATAACGGCTTCACTCCAAACCTACCAGAATAAAACAGGCATTTTTTTTTTTTTTATCTTCTGTCATTTCTACTCTTCAAAGCACCTGACCAAGTCTTTTTTGCTTGTTGTGATGGGGAGTAAGGAGTTTCATCAACGTAACTGTTATCTAGGGATTTCCATTATCCATTTACATGTTGAGTTCAACATGAAAAGGGAAAGCACAGGATTATAAAACGCCTGGCTTTATTTTTACATATTGAAAAATATCTACTTATAAATTTTATACTTTCCATCATCAGCCTCTTTTGTCATGTGAAAATACTCAAGATTTAAAATGTAACTAATTTGAAGAACGCCTCTCGCCATTTCTATCCCAGCTAAATAATTTTGTATTTTCCAACAAATAGAAGCTTATCTTATTATTGCATCCATCAAAATACAACTAGTGGCCGTTGAAGAAATTGACAATTATTTGCTTTGTGACCCTTCTGCAAAAAGGCAGCTAGTCAGTAGACAGAGAGCAATACGGGTACATTTACTGAAAGAAAGGCTGAACTTTAGGGATATTATACAACAAACACCTTCAGTTCCCACATTTTAAACGGAAAAAAACACTGTTCTATCACCCCTTCCATGAGACTGATTAAACAAACCACTAGTTAGCTCTTTTTAAGAAAAACAACATGCAACTAGAAACCAATAATGGAAAGACTACAAATTAAGGGAAATCATCTTACAAGCTTTCAGGTTATTAAAACAAATCTATTTTCTTGTTTTCCTGGTCAGCTACATCAGCAAATAAAAGGAATTTAAGTGACTTAGTCATCTGACACAACAGGTCAAAGGGAAGAAGACACTGCTGCAGCAATTGAATAACCCAGCTCACTTTTTTTAATGTTTTTTTTAGGCTCTAGTGGCCTTTTTTTGTATCATTTTTTGAAAGTAGGCAGACAGGAAAGGGGTGGTGAGAGAGGGGAAGACATGCGGCAAAGGTCGACTGGTGGGGATTGGGGTGCAATGTTGGTGTAGTGGTTAAGTGCCTGACCATGTATTCAGGCCTCTGACCACGAAACGAACATCGCTGGTTCAAACCCAGCTAACTCTAAATGCTAACCAGACCCTTTAATGCCTGTAATGCTGGTCTGTAGTTTCAAGCTAACTGTGGAGGATGAGAGAGGGGAAAACAAAAGGGAATTCGTAGTAAGTAATGTAGGCCATGCGATTGACATAACTTTAAACCTAATGCTACACTGGCCTATCTTTTCTTTCTGAAGCCAGTTAAAACTATTCTAACCACTTGCCCTGTAGGAATATGTGCAGAGGAGAAATAGCTTCTACCTCTTTCAGGGGGCAAAGGTTCAGGGTCAGAGCTAAAGCGGTTCATTTCAAAATCTCTCCTTCTCCTCAAATGTTGCTACATGACCAGTCAATTAATCCAGGAGGCTTGGCAGTAACTGACCAATTGGCAATTGTAATTTGTCTGAAAGTGAAATGCTTAAAGGAGCAGAGGTCCCTTAACCCCCAACCAGATTTTCATGATTTTATGCAACAGTCTTAAATATTTGGTGAAAATTCAATGACACGCATTATTCTGAGCATTTATGGCTGGAATACAGTTTGTTCTATTCTCAAAAGCAGGGGTGTGAAAGTGGTTCCAGAAAGGGCCGTGTGGCTGCTGGTTTTCTTTCCACCCAAGCAGTAGCACACCAGAATCCATTCATC
>JAUZNJ010020120.1:23654-35474 GCA_034780135.1 Jordanella pulchra | reverse complement strand
TCAGCACACTTAAAGAACCAAATGTCTAAGGAACATTCATGATGTCCTTTGTCTTGCTGACTACAATAGGAAATTGTATCAGGCTAATTAGGGATGTGGGTGGCATACACACACAGCTGACATTCTTCACCAAAGCATGAAAGATGAATGGATTAGCATTTGGAAATGTTAATTACAACGAAATTCAATTAACTCCAGGGGCATGAAAATACACTCCAAATATATGCACTTAGGAAGATGTGCAGTTATGTGTTGATGCAGATACCAAACCAAAATAAGATGCGATAACACATGCACACACATATGAACACAGGAGTACAATCAAACATTGATCTGTCAGTAGTGGCTTCCATGTGCATCATTAAGCATTGATATTAAAAGCCAGTTCCTTTTGAATGTCTGCACTATTCATCTCTGGAAATCGGCCACTTAGAAAACCAATTAAACCACTCTAATTCCTCAATGCCCCTAATTGAATTTTTAAAGTGCGTGTGTGAGTTGCTTTACAGCCGGCATGAGGCTAGTTAGGTGGACGCCTGCCAACGAGCACCAGTCTCAACATAGAAAAGCCATACGGGTGTGGTAATGTAAGGCATCTGTCCGTATGTGTTAGCTCGCACTGCCGTTCCATTCAGCTCATATTATCATTGGCTGTGATGGATGGGAATGTGTTTGTCATCTTTTCAAAGCCTATCACACACTGCAGTGGACGCACCCCTCCCTGCCTGAATGCAAATTTACCATCATCAGGATAAGTGCCACCATCTGTGCCATTTTAGCTCACTTATTTGCCCTTCCCCATGCCTTCACCTCTACACATGATTCAAAAGAGCCTCGCCCCCTGTTTAAAATCCCCATTCATGGCTGGGGCGGTGGCCATGGGAGGAACGTGCATTCCTGCTAAGTGAATATCATGTTTCTCTGGCTCCCTCATGCTCTGTAATCTGATTTCCCCAACAAGCTTTGCCAGGGTTTGAATGAGATGGGGACAGGTATGGAGGATGGAAAGTAATTCCTAAGCAGAGATGCGGGGAGGTTTAAGATTGGAGAGGAATACAGCCATGGGATACCTGTAAATGGATTAGAGGAGTGTCGTCTGGGAATTTTAACAGAGCCATGTTTGGTCAATCCCATTCTCCTCTGAGCTTAAAATGCTAACAAAATTATACAAAAAGACTTCAAACAATTGATTGGTTTATCAAAATATAAATCTTTAGGGTATTATATACAAAACAAACATGATTTGCCAACAGAAATAAATCACCTCCTCCTGTTTTAGCTGCAAATAGTGAAAAACAAATTATCCCACAAGAGTTTGAAACACTATTCCATAAATCAAGCCCTTGAGTGCAGACAATAAAGGTCACAGTATGAATGGTCTGTACCTGGAAGTGGTGAATACAGCATAGATAACTGGATTCTTTGGATCCTTGGAGCTCATGAGAAACACATCCTCTACAAATCAGAAACAAAATGAGAGAAAATCTTTAAAGAGATGATCAGCGACCTTTTTTATAAATGTTTTCTTATCAACAACCCCACTTACGCAGTTCGTCAAAGTGTGTATCGATCCCATTGACCCCAGGAACTGAACAGATAAGCCGAGCCTTCAGAAATGTAGTCCACTTGTTTACAAGACTCCTGTGACCTCCCATATCATTCTGCAGAAACACATTACATTTCTGTCAGCATGACTTATACCTCAATTACCAAAACTGAATTAGGTAACAAGAATTTGGTCATTATTATTACATTTGGTCATTATCTGTGTTTGTGTGTTGTTACCTTACACAGTTGTCCTATCCTGGCAATCGTAGCCTTCCCGGTGTGTTCTCCGTCCATTGCATTCTCTTTAAAAAAGAGGAAGATCTTGTCGTCCTCAGGGTTGTCACTTTCAGGGATTAAGTGTACTCCAATAAATCTGGGGTCTGGGACAAAAGATCATTAAGAAACCAGATCTGTTTAAAATCAAGGTATTAAACAAGGACCTGAAAAACTTAAGAGAGTTTCTGATTAGGGTTCCAAGTTTTAAATTGGGGTCATTTTATATCAGATCTGATTCCCTGACTAAACTCGATGACTAATTTCTAACATGAGGTGAGTTTTTGCACATTTTGACCATGAGACCCAAAATCTTTTTTTACAGAACTTTATTTTTATGTTTTGTAATGATTTCCGTTGTGATTGACAGGGGGACAAATGGAAACTGGAATTTCAGTATTACAACTATAATCAATTATACTTATATAGCAATTGTGTTTTTTATAACATATCTAGAGCCCGAAAACTCTATAGGGTGTTATAGCTATAACTTTGAAGGCAACTGTTATATTTTCTTGCTTTTAGAGTAACAAGAAGGCAGAGGCAAGAAGAAAGCAGAAGTAGGGAATAAAACACAATGTTTTAGCAATAAATTGGCGAGGATTTCAATCCATCTATGTTGGTAAACCTAATTGTAAATTCAAAGCCAGAGTAAGTTTGCAACATTCACATATATTTGATAAATAAAACCCCAGACATGATTCCTAAAGGTGTTTAAACCATCATATATGTTGATCTTCAACTGGTTCAGCTGTTCAAGACCCTAAAATATTAATTTAGATAAATGATTTGCTGCTGACAGATCACTGCAAACAGATACAGAATAAAATCTACTACAGCTGGAGACAGCTGTAAGCATTAGAATATCTTTAACTGTACAATACCTCTGAAAAGATGCAACCAGTTTAAAATAAAGCTCCATCCAAAAGGTTCTGGTAAATGCGAAAAATATTTAACAGTTTTTCTGTGGTAAATATCATCCCTGTTAATTAGATGCTGCATGTGTATTTCAGTTAGAAATCATTAAAATAAAAAGTGCTTACTGCAGTAATTCTTTTTGAGACAAAATCCTCAGTGTAATGAAAAAAATATTTTGCAGTATTAAAATTATAGGCAAATGATTTTGCAGGACTTATTTACGTATTGTCATTTTACTGCACATCAAAGCTGAGTTTTTGCATTGTAGGAATATTTTTACAAGCATTGAAAATGGTAACTTCCAATACCTATCCATGAACCTCTGCAACAACTCCCTTTAAATTTTTTTTTTTTTTTTGTTTATAGCTAAGTAAAGCGTTGATAACACAACACTTTACACCGTTTTGCTGCACTATTTGAATCTAACAGTAGAAAGTGCTCCAGAACCAAATCCAATAAAGCATTGTGTCCTCACTACATCCTCTCTAAAACACATGGGTCTCATTGTGCTTTAAGACACTTGAATAAATTTAAAATGAATTTGAAATCCTGGATTTTCAAGGATTAAGTACCTAGCACGCAAAAAGTAACCACAGTCACTGAAGGCATCATGACAAAGTGTAAATCGATCCTGTGTCTGAACAGCTTAGGGGTTAGCTGGGTTGAAACAAGCAGTGCTGTGTTACATCTCTACAGCCTTTTAGGATATGGAGTAGCTGTGAAAAGGTAGAGTGCGGCCAAAGTGAGAAGCAGATTTACAAGCACCGTGTTGTTCCGATATCCCCGTTATAACTCATTGTAGACCTTATGAACCTTGCAGGTGAATATGTGTCGTTAAATGTGCGGCATCAGGAATCCATCAAGCTTAAAAAGCCCTATTCAATCTATTACATACATTCCCAACAAGGAGCTCTTTATAGAGAGGATATTTGATCCAATATTAGTGTGAATAAGATGCAAAGAGATCCATAAATAAAATTACTAAAGCTAAAACTACAATTTAGCCCTAAATCCTCGAAATCCTTAAAAAATAATCTGGTATTATTGATTCATTCTCAAGTACTGGTCTTATTACGTTAGAGTACCATGTAACCTTGTTGATAAAGGCTCAGTGGAATATCCCCTTCCCAGTAATCCATGCAATTACAATCCCCTCTTTGTAAAGATGCCGCTGGATTTTGCAGGGCTGAATGGCTGCAATCCCCGCTGTATTTGTTTGAACAAGGTGAAAGATTGATGGGGATTAGTGCAGTAACAAAGACCTCTCCTTTTTAAATGACTCCTATTAATATGTCACGGTAATCAGCACCACCAAGGCTCGCATTTGAGATTTTGAAGGTATGGGTGGGTTCAGAGGAACTAGAAGGAATTTGACTCCACTACAGGAAAACGGTTACAAGTGGGTTGGTTCTGTGGGAAAGAGGGAGGAAAAGGGATGGAACATCATGAGGGAAAAGTTCAACCTGACCTTTAGTGGCTACCTCAGTCCTCTGCCAATGATGAAAGATAGCCAGACAGACTGAGAAGTCAATAATCCTCACAGCAGCTCTAATCTTACTAGAGTAGGAAAAATCAAGTGACTCTGAAAGGGCTTCGAAATCTGATGTCTGAACATAAATTGAAATCATTCAAGACTTCAAGAATTAATTGCTTTAAGACTAATGAAAAGGGCAACAGTGTTTTTTTTTTCTAACAATGGGTTGTTATGGTGTTTTAGGACATATTTATCCACTTACTCTTAACAAGCATATTTTGATGGTTTGCCAATTTAAAAAGACAACAAAAATACACAAAAACCTGAGAAATGTTACTAATTAGAAAACTGTGAAAAAAATTACAATTATAAAAAAACAGAAACAATTGTAGTTTGAGGTAAGCCTTTGCACGCTATGTTTCGAAGGGAAATTTGTCATTCTAAAGGTGTTTTTCTTTTATTTGCCTGGCTTCCCAAGATATATGATATAACTTCAATTGGATACTTGTAAAAACCAACCCTGTTCCAGAATTGGAGGTGAGCATCAACACATGTCAGATCAACGCTGATGGTCTGATGCTAAAAGTTCTTAAATTAATCCTGATTACTTTAAAAACTTCAGCTTTAACACATTTTCTTCTTCCTCTTGGATTAAAATAAGTAAAAAAAGAACTAAAAGATTAAAATAACCTCTCTTGATATGTGGGCTTCAAACATGAATATGTTTTCATTCTTTAGTCAGCTCTAATTCTTAAGAAAAAAAAAGGTGTACAGAAGAAAAGCAGGACTTTAGGTCCTATAGATTATTATTTTTAAGCTGTCATATATTTTTAGTCTTAGTCCATCAATTGTGAGTAGAAATTAAACAACGGGTATATGATGTAAAGTTTTCTTGTAAAGCTGTAAGAACGGTCCAAGTTGATGTTTTCAATAAATGCTAATCCTATAAAACAGGGAATAATCCTATAAGACTTGGAACAAGAATAATTATATTTGACAAGTCAAGAGATTTATACCTCATCTAGTGAGATTGGTTAAGGAATGAACGCTAACATCTTCTAAAGTGGCTAAATAGTTGGAACATAGTGTTTTTATTTGATGTAAAAGAAGAAAACATTTCATACCATTTAGCCATCTTGAATCGTGCTGCTCTGTTCTGATTGGATGATGATCTCCGAGCGTACGGAAAATGGCAAAGTCCCTCCCCATGAAATCTGCAGATGTTCCAGAGTACAGCTCTCCATCTGCCGGAGCAGAGATTTAGTCAGAAATGAACAAACACCTCTATGGTACATGTGCACTCCCTGGAGGTGATGAAGACCATGACTAAACTCACCGAGCAGGAGTGACGCTGAAAGCATTTTAGGGTCGTAAGGGCTTTTCCCTCGGCCATTCTCGAATTGTGAGGCCAGTCGGAATATGTTGTCCTGTGGTGAAAGTGGGGTCAAAGTTCAGCTGGAGGCCACTGCAAGCTACACATAAGCCTGGTTGAAGGTGCACATATAGTCTGTGTTTCGAGTTACAATATATTCTCGTTTTAGCATGCTATTTTTGGCTGGGATGCAAAACAAATTCAGTCTGACATGAGCAGTGAGTAATATGTTTTTTTTATAACACTGTTATGCCCTTCCACCACAGGTCAACAATAGTTTCTGTAACAGTGAAATCCAGTTATTAAAATAATAGTGAATAAAGTCGGGTAGAAGCAGAAACAGAAGAGAAGCAGCATTAATATACAATGAAAACACGTCTCAAAAGGTGCAGTGAACACATATCTAAGGCAAAGCATCATAGTGCCAACAATCCAGCTCTCAGAGTTATTGGTCGGCTGAACTCATGCTGGTACATTGATTAACCTGCAGACCTCTTCTGAGAAATAAAATCAATCTTTTATGTGGGAGAAGAGTTGGTAAATATCCAATCACTACAACTGAGCTACAATGTTTGCACAGTCCCCCTCCGATGTTTCTTAAACAGAAGAAAACATAACATGTAAAATAACTGAAACTTAACCATGCAGTGATAGACTATTTCAGGATTTGTGGTGTTTTTCATACTATTTAAGAGAAGTAACTATCCATTTACCGGTAGACTCCCTCCTGCATATAGATTTTTGTACATAACTGCTAAAAACTAGTAGTTCTAAATCACTTTTCATCAGATACCTCTGCTCTTTTGCCCATTTCCAGGTAAGCACAGATGGGGTGGAAGGCTCCTGTACCACAGATGTACAAATGGGTCTGGTTGTATGGTTGAAGGACCCGAATGAAATTAGAACACTCCTTCTGAAAAACAAGTAGAAGAAACTCTAAGCTTTAACTTCATTGACAACTTACAGAAATACAGGTAAATAGAATAGTTAACAATATAACAGTATTATATTCTTCATTTTGGTAAAAAAAAAGGACAATGAATCTTAATATTTGTAATACCTACCAAACCTTTCCCTAATTTTGTCTCAATACAAGAAATTTCAAGTTATTTCAAGGCATTATTGTCATAAACCATCAAAAAGTTAAGTAGAATCCTTCAATGAGCAAAAATAATACATATCTACAAATATCTCCAACAGTTGCTGGAATTGACCCCCCCACCCCCAGTCAATATTTTCCAGAACCATCTGTCACCACAAAGCAATAATCACTGATCCCCTTTTGTATGTCTCTACCAGCAAAGCACATCTGGAGACAGACGTTTTTGTCTTTTCTTCTTCACAACATAGTTCAAGCTCATTGTTAAAAGGATCCAGACGACTGACCCCTACACTGTGACAAGCTGCAGATGGAATACAGCGCTTCCTTTCTAAGGAACGATTTCTTGAAACTTTTCCATAAAAAAGTATATATATATACTGTATATATACATACATATACACATATATATATATATATATTATAAAGAGGAAGGCCAAATCATTGTCCAATTAACAGATTCTGCAACTTACACATGTGGATCTCTGCCATTCCTCCAGAACCATCCTATCCCCTTTGGGTTCTTCTTACATCCTCTATGGTCCAGCAGTTAGTTTACTTGGTTATGTCACAGTAAGTCTGCAGAAATCTGCTTTAATCCCATCCCATATTTGTCTCCTGTGTTTCTTGTTTTTTTTTTTTTTATCGGAGTTTGTCCAATTACCTTTTGAAGTCTTTACAAGACAATTAGGTTTGTATGAGAGTACACTGCACACTGGTCGACTGCATTCATAGACAACTTGTATTGGCAATGTAACATGACGCGAGGGATTGCTGGAATGAACATCCTAGTAAAAGGGATTCCCATTCTGAAATATCCATCCAAGCCATAATCAAGCACAACTTTGCTACTGAGTCAACGACACAATGCAAGCGAATATCTACTGTTACCTCATCCAGGAGGAGAGAATCCTGCAAAGTCAATCACTCGATGCAATCATCTGAGTTTCCTTAGAAAGCGTTTAATCCATCTGACTGTAGGCCTCATTTGCATTGTCTCTGTAAAGTTTCTTGAGATGACATATGCTGTGAGTTGGCACTATATAGAGTGAATAAAATGAAGTGAACATTAAACTGTTGTTTTGTCACAAAGAACACAACTAAAATATGCTACGGTAACACAAGAAAATGTATTAAAAAATTCAGGGGCTTTAATACTTTCACAAGATATTGTGATTTCTGTAAACTGTAACTAAAAACAGGAAATATCTTGGCTTGAAGAGCAATTTTGAAGAATTTCCAGTATAAGCAGTGACTTTCCAGTTGGTTTGGAAAGACTTATGAAGTGGAGTCTCCATCAAGGAAATCCCACCTGGAAGTCACGTCAGGCAAATCAACCACAGCTCTTTTAATGATCCATGTGCTTGAATTTACTGGGGCTGTTTGGTTTGGCTCTCCTCTAATTCTTGATTGTTCCAGCGGTGTGTGAGACTGTTTATTAGAGCGCTAATCAGCAGCACTGGTTAATGCAGGAGGTCTATTAGCAGCCCTGAGGAGTTGAATTAGGCACATGTGTTTAAGGGATTAAGCTCTGGTTAGCTCAATTATACATACATGCTCAATATCCACCTAGCAAATAGGTACACATGTGCAGGAAGATTTGGAAAAACAGCACACATCCCATTAGATGACAGCTAAATTACCCCTTTCTCTTCCTGCCTATTTTAACACATATATCCGTACAGACTTTCAAGCTCACAGACACCTCGCTCTGATTATGTGATGATGTCCCTGCTATGTGAGGCAGAAATGGATGCAGGGCATCAGGTTGAAGTGATGACATTTTCCAGAGCAGCATGAATTAACAGTGTGATCACAAGCTGCAACCCTTTCCACAGCATAGATATTTCTGTTACTTTTCAAAATGGCAGAAAGTGTTGTTTTAGCTCTGGCTGCTTTCTCTTCCTTGATAATTTTCTCCAGGGGAAAGTTTGAGATTTTGAGAAACAGTGCATTTTATTTTTGTAAAGAAGGAAACAACTCTCTCTCTCTATCTTAGGAATGCAGTTGAGACCTGCTGGCTAACTTTTAGCAGCTAGATTGTTAGCTCATACACCATGTAAAATGATAGAAAGGGGTTTTATGTTTTCATGGTTGGCTAGAGGATGGACTTTTTCTTGACTAGTTTCCAGCAAGGTCTCAAGCATGAATCACATCCACCATAACGTAACCAAGTCTTGAAGTAATAATTTATGAGGAAAATCACTTTAATTTAGCTGAAAGGAAAAACTGTTCTCTAATATTTTGTAAGAAAAATATGAAAAAAAGGTTGCCTACGTAGAAAAAAAAACCCTAATGTTTATTGCAGATATGCATTCCATAATAATCATAAGGTATTAATTGATTAAACTGACCAGCTCTTGGCTGCAGAGCAAATAATACTCTTTCTAGAAATGTCAGTGTGTTTTTGTGAATTCTTCTTTAAGTACCATAATATTTTTGCAACTGCATTCAATCAGCCTGCCATGTCAGGACTTGAGTAGGCTTTGCTTTATTACCTAATTTGCCGAATTATTTGTGTATATGTTATTGTGGTGGATAGTGTAGGAGAGAAAAAAGTGAGCCAAAAATGTTCAAGAAATGTTCAGAACTCCAAATTACGTTTCTTTGTTTGATATTAGTATTTTACAAATGTACAATCCTGAACTATTTAAAGGTTAGTATCAATAAAGATCATTTAAAAGAGACATCCTTGAGAAACAACTAATGTTTTTATTTTATCTACTTTAACTTATTTTTTCTATCCTATGGCCAACCTTTTAACAAACCTTTATAAGAAGTAATGGTATTATATGAATATTTGGAAGGATAACACTGCATAAAAGTGGGAGAAAACAGAAAATAACTACCCTGGCCCTAATGTAGTTTCTTGAACAATTTATTAATTATGAAGCAGAAGGGTCAGCATTTCCTGCTCTGACTACAGCTTGCAGGCACTGCAGCATGGTGATCAGACTGCCTGTGTCTGCTTTGTAAAAAGGGAAAGACCCTATGGCAGCTTGCAATGCTTTTAGACTAGGAACAGATCCGTTTTTGCAAATCTCCAACAGAAGAGATGCAGTATTTGTTGCTTGTCATTTTTTATAGTTACTAGAAGGGTCTGAATACTTGCTAAATATATCTAGAGTTGTACTTTTCTAAGTTAATCACTTCAATCCTTTTTTTTATGAGCAACACCCAGTTGGAATTTCATGAATAATTAAAACAGGAATTCCACATATTCTATTCAGTTTTCTTTCCTTTCTATTTGGAGTGGCAGAATTTTGAACCTTTCATTTGAAAAAGAAAATATCACATTTTCAATTATATATCACAATCAATTGATTTGATTTGTTGGCTTAAACACAAACAAGCCCCGCCCGTCCCAAAATAAGATTAATAAATTTAAACTAGAACTATTGGCTTTCTGTAAATGTCCCCCCATAAAGTTGAATTGTTAAATTTTGATTTATAATTATAAAGAATATTCATCTTAACTCCTAAAACTGAAAAAAAAATATTTTTCAGTGAAAAGTGAATAAATTATACCAGTCTTCATTTTGTCTTTGTGGACTAAAAGCTTTTATTGTTTTTATAGAAACTGTTGAACATTAAATACCAACAAGCCTTGGATTCTACAATTCTGTAACTATTTTAGGCTCTTAAGCTGTTTGAAATAAATGTTTCTAGTATATAGTACAATACAAATATATTATTACAATTGTATCTCGTTTAACACCTATTTTGTTATTTTAAAAAAGGATAGTTCATATTTTCCTTTATTTCATAAAACAATTCTTGTTGTTAAGAGTTATGCGACTAAAACTGCATGTACTCCAACTAAGGTGTAGCCTTCGCATTTTTCATTCTTAGCTTCTTAATGACTTTACCTTCTGTGTTTCCTCTAGTTGAACTGTTGAAGCCCTGTGCCCACTCACATCATTCTCACGCCCTATTATGTGCATTTCATCAACTTCTATAAAGCCCTCCAGGGTCATCTGTGTTAAGAATTTAACATGTGTGTCTTTGTTAGATTCATCGGCTATGCGGTAGGTAAAGTTGCACCTAAACACTGACAGGTGTTAGGCATAGTGACATGAGTGCAGCTGTGTGTTGCCCTCAAGTAATAAAGCGTTTCCTTGATCACAAACCGTGACAAACAACCTTCACATTCAGGATAAATGACTCAATTTTTGGATGCATTTAATCATTTTTTTTGGAATGGGTACCGAGTATTACTCTCCATCAGAGGAATGGGTGGACAGATTTGGACATGTGTGGTTAAATTTAGAGAACTTTAATAAATGACGGGATCTCTGAGTAAATTCAGAAAATGCACAAGGCAAGCATGTCAACGACTAGATTATTATTTTATTTTTTTCTGTAATAACTGGGCAACAAATCATGAATGAGATCAGGCATTTCAACAAACCGCTTTAGTCGTGTGTCTGAACTCAAGGTTCACTGCATTATGGTGCAACATCCTGGGCCATGTTACAGTCGCTGTGCTAGGGATAGCCATAAAGTCTGGGTATTTTTTGGAGGGGGGCAGCTGTTACATTTGCGCTATGGCTGTAAATTTTGGTGTAGAGAAACACAGTGCTTCAGGAGCTCTGAATGCTTTGGTAATGACCTAATCAAGGCCTCTCTATTGTATTTCCGCCTCGAATGCAAACATTTTCACAGTATTCAAGAGCCTAATTTGTATAATATTTGTTCTGTGAGCAAGAACCAATTTACATGATATGACCTTTGTAATGCTAAATTATTGACATCTCTACAAATTTTCTCACATCACAAATACATTTACACTTGACCTTAAACCCATCATCAACAAAATAAAACATCATGGTAATAGCATCATGCTGTGGGTATACTTTTAAGAGAAAACGAGCGCAGACATGTGTTAGAAAGACCTATTTAAAAGCTAGACTTAAAAAGAAAGTATCTAAAAAGACTTGAAAATGCTTCTAACAGGTACTTTTGTTAAAACAGCCAGATTGAGGTTTAGCAAATTAAAAATAAATAAGAAAAATTTGAACTGATCAGATATGGAAAGCAAATAGTAATATAGTAATATAGCTCAGAAAAACGAAAGCTTTTATGGCGGTGACAAGTGAGTCTACATATAAGGGGTCAAACAGAAATTAATTACAC
>JAUZNJ010020120.1:0-23554 GCA_034780135.1 Jordanella pulchra | reverse complement strand
AGCTCAGAAAAACGAAAGCTTTTATGGCGGTGACAAGTGAGTCTACATATAAGGGGTCAAACAGAAATTAATTACACAGATTTTTATATGTAGAAATATAAAAACTTTGTATCTTCTTCAATTTTGATTTGACAAGCTTTCCTGCTCCTGACTTAAAAACGATTCACACATTGATACCATTACAATGTTTTGCAGCTTTTTTATCTAATGTCCACTACGCAAAAATATATACAACTTTCTTTGTTATATCACATAAATATTGTGGGCTTCATTTTCACTTTAAGAAACCTGGAAATCTGGTTCTGAGCCGGAGCCTAGTGGGACCGCTGAGTTTCAAAAGGATGCATGCAATTTCAGATAATCGTAAAAAACCTGCAACCCTGCACTCAAGGCTTATCCAGCCATGAAATTGAGATCGGATACAACACTGAGAGGGCCTTTCTAAACAGCAACACAAAGATAAGATACACTAACACCAGAGAGCACACAAAGTTGGTTGCATGCGGAATGTGTTGAAGCAGATTTGGCCATGTGAGCTAACACATGGTGTCAGATAACAAGATCTCAAACAATAGACTTCCACATAAAAATCACATGCATACTCTGAATCTGGTGAATAAACACGCTACCGAATTTAATCTGTTCAGCATAGGAGCAAATAACCTCTGCATTTTTGTACCTGTTACAATTATTTACAGTGTACATCTAAGCTACATGTTTACTTGCAGGTGTTACTGAGAAATGGGGAATTGGCCCATAGAGGGTTAAATGTGGTAAAGGTGAAATTGAACATCACTTTTATCCTAGGTAATTTTCTAACCCATCACTCCTATTGTCCTTTGAAAAACTACAGCATGGAGATCCTTATTTCTTCTTTAAATTACGTCTATTTGAGAGGATTCTGAGAAAAAAAAGCAATTCAAATGGGTAACGAATACTCAAACAGTCCTTGGAGGGAATCCAAACATGATGCCATAATGAATGATGGACTTACTGCTGAATCCTTCCCTGCCCACTTGCATTCATCCCTTTTGGAGGGGGTGGCAGGCCATGCAATCTGTGCAAATAGGAGAAAGACAAATTCACATTAGACTAGAATTGGAGAGAAAGACTAATATATAAGCAGAAATTATGTTAAATTTAATATGTGAAATCCACGGGGTAAATCAAACATGTTAAGGGATATTTTTTCTGTGAAAGTAAGTTGAATTTGCATTAAATTGTTATATATCGTTAATAGTATATCCTTAAAAAGTCTTATTAAATTAGAATTTCAAAGAAATAAGACTAAATATATAAACTAAACCATCCCGTGTTTCTGTAAAATACACCAAAATAATTAAAGTATCAAGAAATTGCAGCAGCTGTTCTAGACAGACATAAGGTTGTACTTTTCGTTTCAAATATGGTCAGAAAATCTGTTTTTGCAACTATGAGTCAAAGGACTTTAACCTCACTGTTACTGGGTGCCGCATTCATTACAGTATAAACACACATGGAGGGAATGAGTGGGCATGTTTGAGTTGCATTTAAGTAAAAGAAAAAAAATCATGCTTTCACAACAATTGTGACAGAGATCTTTCTTTTTTGCTGCAGGCTATACAGATGTAGACAATGAAAAATATATGCACATACGTGTCCATGCATTTATGCTCAAAGTTCCTTATTCTATTACTGGGGTTTGTCTATTCAGTGGCTCAGCTGAATTTTGCTAGCAAAAAAACCTATGCAGCATATTTGACACTTATTACATTTAATTTCATTTAAACAGAGCTTTTTTTGGTATTTACCTAGCAATGATAATAATAATGGAAAAAACATTGAGGTATATGTTCCCCTTTTTTGGATGGATTATGTATTTTTCATAGGTTTCATTCCCTGTGCAGCTCTCTGCTGCCTGCAGGCAAGTCCATGTCAGACCTATGTGTCTGATAGCAGCCTGAATCAGATAAAAAGACTGTTAACCTAGTCCAGGTGGGGTAATGGAATTAGGAACAGCCGTGTCTGGACTGAGACAGACAGTGGGTGGGATAAAGCAAGGAGAGAGGGAGATGAAGTAATGGAATCCAGAGGGGATTGGGCAGCAGAGGAGAGGAGATAAAACCTGGGTGTTGAGTGTTTTGTTTTTACATAGAAATCTTCCCAAAGTTTAAAGAGAATCATTTGAATTATACCTGTTTGAGGTCTCTGTTTATGTTGACTAGGTCGAATGAGAAGATATAGTCCTCGGCCCCGACCAGCAGTCTCCCTCGCTCTTCATCCAATAAGAATGTGTCATAGCTCGAACTATTTGCCAAGCCATTAAAGGTGATGAGGTTACTGGATTCTAACATTTCTGGAAGAATAAAATGTAAACATATGATCACACAATTGTAAACTTAAATTTACTATCCAAGCTTTTTTTTTTTAAAACACATCAATTAGTACCAGTGGATATGTTGCACCATTATACCATTCTGCAGACTGCTGGAAAAAACATCTCTATAATCATGATGCATTGCCGTACAAAATTACAATTAATAAAATTATATATTTCATTAATGTCCCCATAAATATTTGCATGTACCCACAAACCAACACATGTCATTCACGCATTAGCAGTTTTAAGAGCTCACAGCATGTCCCAATCAGGAACCAAGCTCAGACTGCTCAGCCGTGTGATTGGTTGAATAATTCATAAAGGAGTCAGGAACAGAGGAAACACTTTATGTAAGGGACTATGCATGGGTGGTTTCATCTACCCACTAATACGTTATTACATTAAGAAATTAAAGAATGTAACTATACATCTGCATAATGTTTCACTTAGATGTACAGACTTGTACAGGTATGAAATGTCAATGTATCACAAAGCCAAAAGGAAACAAATAGAAATTTAAACTTGGACATTAAAATGCTGGTTCTATATTCATCCGTTAAAGTTTCATCATACAAGCTGTTGTTCATCAGTTATGAGGGTTTCAGTGCGCAGTACGACACCAACAGAAATTACTTGTTTCTACAAAGATGAGTTTAACAAACTAACATAGCAAATAAAATTTGGGGAGTATAAAAACACCAAAGACAACCTGTGCATACAAACTCTTCAGTTTGTGATTAGAAATCAAATGTCTATCGCATTAAGTTGGACAGTAGTATCATCCTGCAGTAGTGTGAAGTAATATACCACAAAGTATCCTTTATAAGTACAATAACTTGCATTAGGAAGAAATTTCAGTCATAGAAATGTATCAAACAATAGGTTTTAATAGGAAAGATCTGTGTAACAATGCTTGTTGGCAAATATTACTAGTAGGAAAGTTTCCAAAGGTATATTCATACCAGGACAGCCCTTTGGTCCACTTATTCGGTCCAAACCAAGAGCAACTTCACTTTGTTTTTTTGTTTATTTTTTGGTGTGGTTTGATCTATCATTGTCATTTGGAAGTGAAATACAACTTCCAAAGGAAGTTAAATAGGGGTCTTACCATTGCAAATATCAGGAAACTAGAATGTACAGTATTTTTTTGTGACTATAGAAGATTGTTGAAAAGTTAAAAAGCAGTGCATTAGAAAACTAAGGCAGTAAGCCAGAGATGTGGAAGAGTAAGATGATGCAAGCTGCTTTGTTAGATTACAGATGCTTGTTATCGACGCGTATAAAGTCTTTGTCATCAGATTTAATGAACAAGTTAACAGAACATTTAGCCTTTTAATTCAGAGTCTAAAATGGTGTCTATGGTTCCTGTTGAGGAATCCTTTCGTTGACTTTGTGGTCCTCTCCAATGTTGCCTAACATTTCTCTTGCTTCTATCTCAGTCTGTAAGAACAATCAATGCACCCTGAACACCCTCAACCAATCAGCATCAGGTATGTCTCTAACAGAACAGGGTTATCACCTACAGCAGGTACTTGACTTAATTTTAGTAAAACATCAGATCATATTTCTGATACCATAATGGTGTATTTAGTTAGATTACGACGTTACAAGAAACGTACTACCATTACTAATGCCATAATTATCTATAACCATTACTACCAGCAATAACAGTCAGTGATGAAACTAGTAATCCAACACAACATCCCTCCCACCCAGCTCACAGTGTTCACCGACACTGAGCTGGGTGGGAGGGATGAGGCTGGTTACATTGGGTGGCCTGCAGCAAGAACATCCTGGGTTTGAACCTGGTGTCTTTCTGTGTGGATATGTACGTTGGCTCTGGACACTTGGGCTTGGTCAATGGGTGTCTTTAAATTACCTTAAGATATGATTTTGAAGGTGCATGGTTATTTGGCCTTTCTGATTCTGTGCACCTGCTAAATTACAGAGTAATGCCTCAGCACTGTATTGTTCTTTGGTTCACTTCAGTCGATTTGACACATTTCTCTGGGCTGCAGTCCAAGAAAGGTTGTCCATTTCAATTATTTTAGTCAAATGATTATCACTTTACTAGAAGAATGAGATGAAGTAAGAGCATAGATCCGTTTCCACCTAATCCTGGGTGAGAAAACACAGATCAAGGCAAGGTAAGTTTATGGTGCCTTTCATAAACCAGGTTATACAGGCCATTTATCAACACAAATACATCTAACAGATTAAAACAGCCCTGTGTAGCCTCGAGCTACTAGGTGTGCTAAAGAATTCAGGATTAGTGCTTCTAAAAGCAACTGGCAACACGGCTCTGTCTCAAAATCAAACCGTCTCTCTCAATGTTTTGGAATCTGATGGGGGACTACTTTGGACCAACAGATTGAGAGGTCATGGAGTTACTTGTAATGTCATGACAAAGCCATGTTCAGTCCTTTAAAATAAGTCATATTCTGTTTTGTTGCCTGACAACAACTTTTAGCTTAGTTAGCTCTTCAACAGGGCAAAGCTATCCAATATTTAATGCCCCTTTATCAATGATAAATGCCGTATAAATCAATAAAACACACACACACACACAAACAATCTCTAGTCATATCATGTTTTGGTTTCAGCATGATTGTTTGACTTTTTTCTTTTAGCAGCCTGAGCTAAAACTTTGTATTAGGTTAAGAACTAATCTTTGTTTGAAAATGTATCAAGTTAAAAACCAACAATATATAATATGCATTTCTATCTGGACAAGACAAGTTTACCATATTTCTGTATTTAAAATCCTACACTGAATGTAAATATTTTTATCGCAATAATGGGGTGCACAATGTAAGCTCATAGTTGTTCTAAATCTTCTAAAACTTTCTAAAACCATATTACTTAAAGAAACCATTAATGGACCTTGTATCATTTTACTAAAAACACAAATTACTACATCACACATCAACATCAGCATCCATAATGGACACCAATGACACCAGTATGCAAGATGAAACCAAGTGCGACCATATAAATAAACATCAAGGATCAGTCCATGAATCTGTCCCTAAAAAGCTTAGATTGATGGGCGGCTATAGGAGTCATCTGCACCCACTCATAGTGTGCAAGAGCTCAGACATCTGTGTCCACATGAAAGAAGGAACTGATGGAAAAGGAATTGAAGGTTTTGATGACCATTCGCTTTGTAAGAGGACCAGGGCAATGGCATGGGGCTGCAAGAGGGGAGTGTTCGACACCTAATAAAGATGGTTGCAGCTCATCTATGTCAGCTGGGTTTGGGTGTGGGTACGAATGGCCTGTGGTAGAGTTTGTGTGAATTTGTAGAGTACCAGAGAAGGATTTGTGTGTGGGCTTCATGGTGAAGGAATCATTACTACACTTCAACATCCCGCCTTTCAAAAATAAATGTCAACCATACCCGTTACCACAACTGGGATTATTTCCAAATATGCACTGATTTAGAAACTTGAGTTAGAATCTAGTTAATAGACATTAACAAGTAACTAATATGTAAATAAACTGGAAGGTGATATTTCTTCACAAAAATAAATATTTGATCCCTTTTCTCATCTGTAAATGCATAAGAAGTGTGACCACCTAAAGCTAGCAACAAAACTTTTAATGTTGAAGTTTTTACTGAGTGAGAAAAGCTCAAATATTTAGTAGCAGTGATATGTTTGAAAATTAGGCTTGTAAATGGATTTTAAAAATGTTTTTTTATGGCATTTGAAGAGTTTTCTCTGAGCACATCTTGGCACTGAGAGCATATGACCTAAAGCAAATAACAGGAAGGCTGAATACAGTAGAGACAATTTTTCACATATTGTGCTTCTCAGGTATCATTTGTCTGCCATTTAACATGCTAGACTTGGAAATGTTGGCAGCCCTTTGGACATTTCAGAACTACTATATGATGCCAAAAAAACATTATGTAGACCAGAAAAAAGAAATATTATCAACTTCCAACATCTGTTTCAATTTCCTTTCTTAAAAGTAAAGTCAGAAATGCTATTAAAAGGTTTGACAAGTTACAGAAGTAGGAAACTGCCGTAAAAAGTTTTGATGAATGCATCTCTAGCAGAGACAGTAACAGAAAAGAACATGATGCTGCAGAGTTAAGGAATTATTTCAAGAGGAAAATAAGGAAGTGGGATTTTTAGTTGACAGAGAGCCAAGAAGTCTTTTATGTTTCAGTAGTGAAAATGTGAAGCAGAGACCAGACATGATCTAACAAATTATGAATGAAAAAGAGATCATTATGGAAACACTAAAGATACACAGGAGAAATCGAAACAAATCAAAGAGAAGTTTAAAAAAAATGTTGACAGGTAAACTCTGTATGTGATGACCCGTGTGATGTGAAAACAAGCTGAATCCAGAAGCTAATTCAACACGGACTCTGTCACGAAATGTTTCTCCTAAATGAGCCAAGCTAGAAAAAGGGGGAGAAAAAAACAGACATACATCTCTCGACATGTGGTGATCTTTGACAAAGACAAGGTGGCCTATGCACATGAAAACACACAGAAAGGCCTTTATCTGGGCTGAGATCTACTGTGGTTTGGAAAAATTCTGAGGGAACTGGGGCGTAAGCACCTAAGGACCTCCAACCTAAACACAGACACGCTCATTTGAAAATGGGAGCATGAGAGGGAGAACAGCAGAGCTCATACAAAATATAGCAAGTGAGCTAAGGACATGCATATTCACAGAGAACATAAACACTGGCACACAAAGGAAAAGGAGATTTATCATAAATGCATGATGGTACTCAAAAAAAGAAAAACTTCAGACCTTACATTATAACTTTATATTGCAAGCCACATAAGTTCTCCTTCAAATGGCGTTTTCTCTTAATCAGCCTCACTTTCAATATAATCTGAATTCTAGCATTTGGTTTCACATAGAACACAGTTCCTAACCTGGGACCTTCAGACATGCAAACTAAAAATGTTCACCTTTTTAAGCTACTGACACACAAATGCTTCTCTCTACATCTTTACTCAAAGTAATTTAGATGGACTCATTCTCTTTTTAGTATCTGTTTTGCATTCTCTCTTGTTACACAAATTCTCCAGCTGCTCATTTTCACTAACAAATTCTGTCTTTCACATGTAACCTGAAGCTCTACTGGTCAAGGTGAACACCAGCAGGCTGAAACACAAACACATACTTTTGTAATTCCTTATTTACTGATATAAACACAAAGTTACACCTGCTAATTTGTGTTTTAGTTTAATTAATAAACTAACTTTACACATAGTTAAACCACAGAGGTTCCTGTTTACATACTAAGCACATGTTAAGTGCCTTGCAGAAATATTCACACCCTTCATACTTCTAAATTTTTGTCTTTGGACGTTTACGGGCAAAGTTTTGGCCAGTATTCGTTGCACAGTACCTGAAACTCATTCAGAATGGATGGATAGTGTAATTTTGAGGGTCCGGCATGTATTCTCAACTGGTTTTACGGTTAACTTTGACTGGACCATTCTTACCCGTGGATATGCTTTGATCTGAACCGTTCCATTATAGCTCTGATTGCATGCTTAGGATCGTAGCCCTGATAGAAAGGGAACCTCAGCCCCAGGCTTAAGAGTTTTGCAACTTCCAGCAGATTTTATTTCAGGATTGCCTTTGATCAACTCTAAGCAGCTTCCCTGTCTCTCTTGTTCAAAAAGCTAATATTCTCCAACATACCTTTAAGGGCTACACAAATCTGCTTTACTTCAACTGAGATTAAATTACAAACAGGTGGACTTTATTCACCAATTAGGGAATTCAACCTACCCATGAATGGTAATATCATTTGGACCACCCGACATACACACAGCTGTCTGGTTTTTATAGTAATTAAGAATAAATCCGGTCATTGGGTTGAACACACTGTAAAATTTCACCCATCAGAATCAACCTACTGGGAAGCTCAGCTTTAAATATCATTGATACAGCAGGCTTGTGCAAATAATCAGCCCATTCCTAGCAGGTATCTTCTGCAAAGTACTACAGCAACTGTGTTCATAACATTTCTGGATCAGTTACTTCCCAATATTTTACTCAGAGGGACAGTGTTCACTTTTCAAACTAGCATCAATGCACTGTTTTATTTTTTTTAAAAAGCAAAGGAGTAAAAATATATTTTTCGGTGTTGTTGTCACAAGGAATAAATATGCGGATACTTGGCCAAATCTCTACAAATGGTGCTTGTTGACAAAATGTGTACACAATCATATTCCATGAATGAGTGGAACTTTATAGACAGATCCAGGCAAAAATAAATAAATAAATAAATAAAAAAGGGGGAGACATGAATCTGACTGTAAACTATTTGCACATATCCTTATTTATTAGAGGCAACATTTCTTTTTCTTTTCTTTAACAAATAAAATGATCAAGCAAATAACTTTCTATAAAGAAATCTGCTTCTGCAAGAATTGCCACAGACATTTTCGTTTTTAAAGGCTTGTATTAACCTTAGCCCATACCATACATAACAAATGATCCGAAATATGAATGTTCACTTGGATTTCAAATACGAGGACAACAATAGACTATTTGTTATGGTGGTGTTAAAAAAAAAAGATTTTAATTTTAGGCTACAGTACATAAATGCTGAATGGAGACTCAGTGCTACATTATGTTCAAAAACTGTATCATAAAAAAAGAAACATTATTATCCCAAAATATTCTTTCCATTTGTATGAACCAAGCAAACATATGCAAACCTGAAATTAAGGAAAGCAGAAGTGAAGACAAAGAACAGTTTCTTTTTCTTTTACATCCCTTCCATGAAGATTATAAATGTGCAAATATGGCTACAGATGGAGGAAAATGCTATGAACATTTTAGACACAAATAATTATTAAAACTCACAATGGTATCTTTTTACAGCCATCTTAAAATAATAAAATAAATAAATAAATAAACTTTCACAGTTTGCACCTGTTTAGAGGAACCTCGTAGCGATGTGCTTGTGAAAAAAAATTTTACTCTGTCAAGGCATTTCAAGCAGTTGAGAATTTTATTTCATATAATAATTTTTAAAGAAATACTGTAAATATAGACGTAAAAACGTAGTAATTTATATACATTTCCTTAACTAATTTAGACCCAGTTGTGCCTTTTGCTTCTTCTATAAAAAAAAAAACATTTCAGAGCAAAGTATTTTAACAAGAAGGACCCAAAATACTACATTCATTTTTAATTTATGCACAAACAAAAGATATAGAAAAGAACATTTTGAAACTGGCAAAAATGTACAATTCATTCACATAAATTAGCATTTGTCTCTTTATCATATTTTAATATGGAAAAGACTGTGCATGATGTATCACTAGCTTTAGAAATGAAAGAAAGATACATTTAAAATTCAAGAGCAGTTGTCTATGGAGTACTCTTCACTCCCCCATTCAGCGTGCAGGCAGGCATTTTTAGACGCCTACATGCCACGCAACGGCAGAATAATGAAAATCCATGAAAGAAAGGCGACAGGGCATTAAATTGTGTTTATCTGAATGTCGGTGCATGCGGCTGCGCAAATGTGTGTTTGAATGACAGGAAGCACAAAGCTCCACAGTGAAAAACACTTGACTGGGATCCAGCAAAAAGATAATATTCCATTAAAACATCTGAGCTCTTTTCAGGGGTTTGCTGATCCACCAGTTGTGCCATGAATGTTTTAAAAAAACTATATTTTTACAGAATAAATTTAATTTAAAAAACCTACAGCTACACTAATGTAATTAAAGATAAAATTTAGGACCTGAATAGACAATTGTCTCAAGGAAATTTCCCAAGAGCTTTGTGAAGGGAGGTCTTAAAATATTATCCTATGCTCAAGGATACCCACACATGCCATACAAAGTTCACCCCTCAGCTTTTGTCTTTTGTAAATACAGTAGCAGGTGTGGGTTGGTTTCCATGGTGACCATGTGTATAATAACACAACCCAGGCCACTAGAGCTCTCATTCAGGTGTATCTTGAGCGACACACTATGCTAGGAAACGCGTTCCCTTTCAGCAAGCATTTTACCATGAACTCCGGGGCAAAGAGCAGCTGTAGGAAAAATTTCCTAATTAGAATGAAAATATAAGCACATATGAGTCAAGTATTGTCTGATACCACTGAGAAAGCTCTTATATTCAGACATTACACACAATGCTCAGCATTTTAAACCACCCTGTTATGATCCTGTTTACATCCGCAAGCATAAAAGAAACAGATTCACATGCAACTTAATAAAGAGATGTGTATGTTAGGAGGTTGTTGCAGTTAACTATAAAGCCCATTCTATTCACTGTTGTTCTAGTGTATTGGATCTCAATTACCTCCATTTTCTTCAGCTGCATATTTCTTTGTTTGTTGTGGGGATAAAGTTGTGACTGGTTTTAAAATGAAAAAAAAAATGCAGAATTATTTAGTTACTATTATATTAAAAAGAGTTGAATTGTTTTATACTATCAAAGGGCTGAATTAAGGAAACCATACACGTAGCCCTCAGTCTTCAGCATGAACAGTGACTACTACTAGATCTAACATTATACAAACACTAATCCCTGCCATGTCTTTACTATGTTAAGAGTGAAAACACAGCCAATGAAGACAGAGAACTTTGTAATAACTTTCACAATGAGAGCAGAGATAATATATGTTGTGATGTAAACTTTGAAAAATATATATGTAAACTAATCAAAACAAGATTAAAAAAACAATGGAGAAGTATCACCTTTGTTTGTAAAATCACAACTATCTAAACGCTGGGTGTATTGGTGAATGTAATGAATCTAAAACTTTTTTTTTTCTTTTAAAGAGACCATTAAAGTATGAATAAACAGTAATATTTATCCTGCTACCTTTTCTTCCCTCACTGTTACTTCAGCATGTAGCTATTATCCTTGCAATATTATTTACAATACATTTCAGCATAATCATGGGGCAATGATGAATTTACACACTTATTAAAACAATTTTTCTGATTTTTACACCCCTGGCTGTAATTTGTTCATGACATTCATTTAATAACAGTTATTCTTAAGTTGTTAACTTTATTATTCCCTGCTTGATAAAACACTAGAAATGTTCATAAATGCTGGGTGTTCTATGATTTATGCAGAGCAGTCAGAATTTAAACAGCCACATATTTGTCCGTTTAATATTCAGCAGCTGTTGGACTCCTTTTTGATTTCCTGCAATATACTTGTCTATACTGCTACTTCCCTATCTTCTCCACAAATCTCCTAAGGTCGTCCTTGATATTTTCGCAGCAATTACTTATTTCCTAGAGCAAATATTGCAAATCTGATATTTTCATTTGTTCTGGTAATTACGCTTATTTTGGTGCTGGATTCTATTCTAATAAAAATTCTAAAAATAAAAAAAAAAAGATATAATGCGATACAAAAAAAGTATTTCCCTTCAGGAATAATAGTAAGAATTATAAAGAATTATAATTACATTGATAAGAGTCCATATATTCCTGATTTTAAGGATAATGATAAGAATATATCACTACTGCTCATATCTGAAGTTGTAGTTAATATTTTAATTGAATAATACCCGTTAAATTCACGGCAACAATTTTGACTTGTAAAAATACTTATTTTCTTTTAGCCAATTTTTAATGATAAAAAAATATATCCAAAAATCTAATTAACAATTTTTACACAATATTTTAATGCAAACATTTCATTTACATCTAAAGCAAAGCTGGATTTTATACTAAATAAAATTCTCAGTCTGTGTCTCAGCCTAATCCTAGACTTTTTTTTTTTCATCAGAACAATTGTCATTTTCTCCTAAGAGAAGAAACAGAATTAAGGAAAACAAATGGTAAGTAAAATAAAAGTGTAGCAGAATGAAAGATAAAAGCACAAGTAGCTTTAAATCAGGGATAATGACAGCAGGTTAAGCCAGAAAAACAACTAACAAGATATTCACTCTCACACAAGAAAAAAAGTGTGGAACCATTTCATTAGCGTGTATCTCCTGTTGTCATTGGACGGCTGGACCGCCGAGACCAACGCGGTGGCCACAGACTGCCTGAGGCCCAGCCGTGCCAGCTGTAGGGAGCTCACTCGCATGCAGCTGAAATGCTCTGAGGATAACCAGGCAGTAAAGGAAAACACACTTGCACCTTCTTTTTGGTATGTTAACAAAGCTACCAATGAAAACCGGATGGACTAGAATAAACTGTTAAAATTGGGTTGTGTCTTTAGCAATATCAGTCCTCCAGAAAAAGTGAAGATAATGCTACCACCAGGCAATTTGATGGATGGACTTTGCGAGGAACCAGGCTGTGGTTATCATGGTCGTGTCTGGAGCCTGTTAGTGCAGCCTGTCAGCTGCACGGTGTAGCTGAATGTCAGCTCTGCCATTATATTACAAATTAATGAGGCGAAGCTAGAAATCTGAATGTAACCCCAGAAAAGAGTGACATCGAACACATTGAAGCGAAAGAGGGAGTCGGCAATAAATCTGAGGACAAAATCGTAGATCTCAGCTCTGTCGGTATCTGAGGATAATGTGCAACTCTTTTTTTTTTCCAATGTCTATAAAATGATAAATTATTAATGCTTTTATGCTGAAAATCTTTTTTACCAAAATGAAAAAATCCAAAATGTAATAGCTGATTTCGATATTTGTGGTTAATTTTTGGAACTATAACAAAGAGAACAGACAGAAAGCAAAATCCAAAAGAAGAAATATTAAGAAACATGTTTGTTTCTTAACCCTTAAAACAATGTATGTAATTCATTATAATGTCAATATATTTAAACAACAAATTTTCACATTTTACTTTCACCTGTTAACTGTCTTTGTTTCCCTGCTAATCTTTTTCCTTTGGAACTTATTCAGTGTGTCTTTTTACAAAGATGTCCCTCTCATTCGTAACACGACTCTGCTCAGATTGAACGGAGCACCCTTTCTCCATCTGACTGACAAGACTTAGCAGGTGGTGGGACCCATTCATACCCACAGTATTGCAATCTGCACAGGGCTGTAACTCAAGCCTGTGTCCCAAACACAGATGGAAAGAGACAGGATATTTTTCTGGTGTGCATGCCTGTGCATTTCTTGGGTACACGGAATCAAAAAATACTTAGTATATACAAAACATACAAATATAAATTCCTAATTAAACAAAAATGATGCAGAGGCTTCCATCTCTTGTCACTTTTTGGCTCAATTCATATTTTTCGCTAATTTAATTTAAATTAACAGTATGTATAGATATATCGTATGTAAAGGGAGAGATGCTGCATTCTAAAACATAGACCGGGGTAAAAGAAAAGTCATAGATAAGAAAGAGGCCATTATGGGATATGATATGACAATGTTTTGAAAACATAATTCAGCTTCACAATACTTACATGAGTAAGACCTTATGAGAAAACACAGGTTACAAGCAGTTTCTCTGATGGTAACACAATCTGTAAAATTCATTATTACCAGATGTAAGTAAATATCTAGGTACAACTATACATTTACAGTTACTTGAGTATTTTTGCACTGAATATGCTTTTGGAAGAAGTTTAACTCCACTATAGTTTTTACCTTTACTTCACTAATATCTTAATGACATATTGTAATTCTTACTATTCTTAAATGTTTGGAAACTCCTTTCTTCAATGAATAACAAACAAGCTTGTTTAAAAAAAGTAAAAAAAAAAGAGTTAGTATTTGTATACTGGAAACCACCATGACATTTGGAGGTAAACAGTAAGACGTCACGGGAGGTCCTACTTTCATAAGTTTTATATTAAAAAGAAAAATTGTGTAAAACTGTTTCTTCTATCTGGAATTGCAATTTTTCAGTTACATTATTTTTTTGTATTAATTATTCTATTATAGTCTTTAAAATACCCGAATCTGTGAATACCTTTACTCTTTCATCTTTATAACATATTTTTAAATATGTTGCCTTTTGATCAATACGTAATAAACTTACGATGAAATAGTATTACTACATAACTTCATTTTTTTTGGCTACTCTACCCACCTCTGATTATTAGTTATGATAAAGTTTTCAGCAACAGTGAAAAATGTGTTTATTGTTAATTTTATTTTCACACATCGACTTTAGCAAATAATGTTAAACACAACATTTAGAATATCTTTCTTATCCACACTTGATTATATTTCTTTGCAAAGCAATGTTTTCTAAATTTGCTCCTCTCTTCCACTCATCTTTAGCTAGAAAAATAACCAGGGGGGATCTTTCAATGCTGTGGTGTATATATGTGGAATGCATATCTGCAATCATTACAGAAAGGTCATGTATGCACATGGTCACTCTTGAATTCTTTAGGAAAAAGATTTCAAACAAAAAAAAATATTTTTTAGTTTTTTTAACCAGCAACTAACTCAAATTTTTCTGACTTTCCATTCCCTTTAAATTGGTGTTTTATTGTTTCAAAAGTGGTTTTAATTTTAATATGTCCCCTAAATGTGTGTTTTGAGGTGGATGTCAGAACGAAATTATATTATATTCTCATGATTACAATAAAGATTCTTGATTAATTAACAAGTGAAATACTGTGAGAAAAGAGTAAATTGAACAGAGAAGAAGAGCAACTGGCAACTATTAAAAAAAAAAAATCTTTAGCCTAGTACTACTTCAGCGTTTATAATTTTCTATTTTCCATGAAGGTAGTGACAGTCTTATTGTTACTTGCAGACCCTTCAAAGATCTTACCAAGTTTTTTACTAAAAAAAACATCAGCCATAACTTTTTTTATTTTGAAAACAAAGGAAAGTAGTTTAAACTGAGGCATTACAAACTTAAATACAACTGCTAGTAGCTTTCCAAATGCAGATTTAAAACAAAAGTTACATCATTTAAGAGTAATAGATGGAAATGTTTTATTTTTCATATTTTCATTTTCTGTTTTGTTTTTCTTTTAATGACAGGAAAAATTTCCAAACAGACGAATCTGTCTCTTTTCTAAGCATTGAAAAGTAGCTGAAAGGTTAGAGGCATTGCTATAATCTTCAATGCTCCATATAGCCAGAGAGCCCCCTATGCCAATGCACAACTTTAATTCTTAAAAAGCATAACAACCTAAAGCAACAGCATGAAAAAGTTGTTTACAGTTTTTGCGCTATAACTTTTTCCAACCCTGCTATAAATTGATATAAGTAACTCTTCCCACCATAGACACATTCCCTAAACCACACAAATTAAAAGTGATGCCATTGTACATTATTTACTGCTGCAATAGAAAGCACGTGAGTTATTTTGTTTTGGCTGGTTAAATGGCTTTTGGTTTCACAAAATGAGTTTTGTCATTGCACAATTATCTGCGGGGGAAACAAGAGTCAGCACAAATGCATACCCTTTACAAATTCATCATACCATCTTTCAACTTCTGGGCCAGAGTGGTGGGAATGTAACAAACTCTGTGGTCAGGTTCATAAGTAAGTGCATGGAAATGGATCACATTTAAGTTTAACATGGGGGCATACTGAAATGGAGGCTACTGGAAAGCAGTGGTTTTACTATTGAAATGTGGCTGTGTGGGAGCAAAGAGGAAGGTTTAGTACTGTATGGGGGTGTGTGGGTGTGTATATGTGTCCAAATAAGGCTAAAAAAGACTGACAACGAAGGAAGAAAAAAATATGTATTAACTGACCTGCAATCAAAGAGACAAAAAAAGAAGACATGTTAAAAAAATACCACCTCACACAGGCTTCTTAAAGATTGCACTTAGGGTTTGTGGCGTTGTGGTTTCTTGAGAGACGACTAAGCCACAAGAGAGGAAAGAAAAGAACTGTGAGAAAGAAAGACAGGGAAGGAGATGGAGGCAGGCATCTCCAAGGTTGGCGCGTTGGGAGTACACCTTGTAATTATCTCCATCCGTTCTGTCAGCCGCAGCCAGCAGAACGGACAGATACAGATGAGAGACTCTCCAAACGTGATACTTACATGGTAATTCGCACATCAAAGACAGAATAGTAGAAAAAAAAAATCAAGAATAAATAAACCAACACACACGTCTGACCAACAAGCTGCACTTATTTTACAAGGAAGCAGTAACTCCTTAACACATACAGGATTATTAGGGGGTTCAGACCAGAAAGCTCTGTGTGTAGTTTCACACCAGGAGTCTATTTTGAAGGGCTGCAAAGTTTCCAGAAGCCTTATCCCTTCTTCAGCCTTTTTTTCTTTCTTACTCAGGTTTTAATTGTTGAGGAGGATGGACTCAGAAGTTCGGCTCAACTTACCCAAACCTGTAAACTTTTGTGGGCATGAACGGTGCATGTCTGGATTGTTTATACCTTTGCTGACCTATAGGTGTCAGTGTTACTCCTGATGGCTGTCCACACTGTGCAAGAATTCAATATTCTGATTCCCCACAGGAATGAGATCAAAGGTGTGTGTTAATTTATGAGAGTGCATCTATGTTTCCTCTAATTCAAATTCCTGATAGAGGAAAACAAAAGCAATGGGATTATTTTTTTCCTTAATATCTTTATTGTAAAGTGTTATTTTTAACAGCAATCCAAACATGTTTACCTGAGGTAAAATAGCATGTCTTCCAAAACTTCACATCAATGCCTTCCTTACTATATTAGTCAAGGTGAGAAAAGCAGGGTCTAGTGCAGTCTCAAGGAGAAGAGAAAATTATTAACTGCTGTGATCATCACAGTGTTCCCTGTGAAACCGCAACCTTTTTGCTGAATGTCTAACTGACCCCACTGGGAAATCATTTACTCTCCACTTGCTCTGCCGGAACATCCCATGAGGGGTCATTTTGTCTACTTGTCTCCATTTCTCAGTCATTCTTCGGTGAAAACTGCTTACTCAGCAGCGTTTGCCTATTCTTTCATAGATCATGAGAATTCTTTACTTGTAGGTGACTATCAATCCCCTGGGGGCTTGTCATCAGCTCTCATTTGACAAGGATTTTATGGTACAGGCTCTGTGCTTATCTGAGCACCTCAAATCATGGAACTGTATGGCTCATGAGAATGTCCTGGCAGTCAGAAAGTGATCATTCTGCTGTGGAGATTTGCTTGTTTGATTGTCCTTCCCAGAGAATTCCTCCCTCGTGTTTATTTGACTTAATTACTATGCCGGCCCCATTCGTGGTAGAAGGGATGACTGACATTTCATTCAACAACCACTCTACCTTCTTTTAGCGTCATCTGTTCTACATCTGCCAGCTTGTCTTTCAATAAAGTAGAATACCTTTCCTCTCAACCAAAGACTTCTTGATGGACATTTAGAGCACCGTCGAACATCTGAGGAGATGAAACGCACAAGAAGACGGCAGGCGGGTACCACAAAGTGGCACATAGTACGCTCTTGTGAGCCAACAGTTGACTGTTATCACGCGTTCAACATAGAATTCAACAGGCCGATAAAAAATTCCAACTCGTGGGCTTGCGCGTACGCACCCAAAACCAGGTGTTTGAATAAATGAGGACATGCAAGACCTGACACATTTTTTGCACACAAGCTAAGACACCTCTTCCAGTCCAGGGAGAGGAAATCACAAGAGAAGGTGTTGAGTGCTCACACCAATATCTAACAAGAACATTAGCACAAACAACACCGCTTTAAAGCAAAATGCATTTTTTTTCTATAGTATTGTATATCTAACAAGACAAGAAAAATACCTGCTTTCACAGTTTGACAGTGCAAATCCATCACTCATACAGTGTGTCAATCTACACTTTGATGCCTGGCGACATGTTTCTTGTCTCTCACTTTTGTTGGCAACATATTCACTTGTCAGACTATACAACGTAGAGGTGCACAAAAGACTGGATTCCCATTCTTTAAACACATGCCTCTATGAAGACCGGCTGACATTTTTCCATCATCCTAAAAGCTATGCTTTGTGTGAGCTGATATGATAGAGCCCAGGGGATGTTTGACATAAAGCAGGTAAGTTCAACAATCTATCTTCTCATGTCATCACATTTTAAAGCCTTTTCCTGACGACCTGTGATGTAAACTTAGCAGAAAATAAACCGTAGTCAGTTACGTTTTTATTTTACCCTAAGGGCATGTGAAATCATATTCATTTAGAAACTGAAAGAGTGATAAAGTGAACTATGCTGCCCTCAAAATTACAACTTGCCTTCCATTTAAAGAATAAAGCATGTCATATAGCCGGCCTCTAAACATAAGTTACGCTAAATGTCTCGTCTAAACATAGAAATGATATGGTGACAGACAATATATTCAGCCCATGCTTCAGGCCATCATTTGATTCTGCCTTAAAAAGGTAAAGCACTGATATTTGGAACAGAAAAACAACAACGATTTGGGCGACAATCAAATGCACGAGAGGACTTTCAAACATGTACTCATGCTCTCAGTTACAATCAGCTTGTTTAGAAATTTTCAGAGGGTGTAACAAGGAGTATTTAAGCAATGTACTTTGCCCAAAATTCCTCCAAGAATGGCAAAAATGCTGCCAGTTATATCTGTCCAAGTTGAAAAGTCTGCTATTACAGGGAGCCTGATTTAGTGTAGGGTGTGAGAGAGAAGACGAGACAAGGAAAAGAGAAAGAGGGAGGAGAGGAAGAACCGGCGCTCCGCAGTCTCCCCTCAAAATAACACAGAAGCAGTGAGAATAACATGTCTGCTAAATACGTCAAAAATGTACACGTGCATGATAAAATCTCGTACTCTCCAAAAGCAAAGAGGAGACGTATTGCGCAAAAGTTCAATACGATAACATTGGAAGTCTTCAACTGTTCAAGTCAACATACAGAAAGGAGAAGGGGCTCTGTGTCATGACCGGGAAAAGCCCCCCAAAGCACCCCTCCCACCCTCTTTTTTTAAGATTTTGGGACAGAAGCCATTAGAACTGAGGTTCTGTTGCCTGTTCATTGCATTTAACAAGGCTGTGCTGTGCCAACCGAAAGGGACAGCACAAGAGGAAAAATGATACATGGCCAATTTTTACATTTAACTTCAGGCAGGAGTGCTTTCACAGCATATGGAAACAATCTCCCCATTTGTAAGGAGAATGGTGAATTCTTAGAGTCAGCCAGCGTGAGTGAGAGGGAAGCAGTGAGGAAATGGGAGAAATGAATACAAAAGGTTTTGTGGAGAGGAGGTAGGTCTTGTGCACTGACCAAGAGACAAACACAGAAACAGAAATAGACTTACTCTCTCATAAAGGAAGAAAAGGGACACTCAGTGTGCCAAAGAATAGATGAAAAGAACATCACAAAAGAGCACCCATGGGTAAAAAAAACTGGTCTGGTCTAAAAGCAAACATACAAGCAATACCAAATAACCTGGAGTCAGAAAACACAAGGAATGGGCTTACCCTTAAATGACAGCTTTAGTCTAGGAACATTGTGCTTGGGCTCAACTCCTCTTCCCGTCTGCACCGTGAAGCACAGCAGCACTACAGTCCCAAGCAGGTAATCCATGGTGCTGGAGTGCTGCTGTCTGGCCTCCAGACCAGGGGGCCACTCAGAGGCCGACCCCAAGAAAGGTGTCCTCTGCTGAGGTATGCAAGTGCTGAAAGTAGAGGTTCCAAGGAGAAGTGCTGATTCCTGGTTGTACTCCCTGGCTCAGAGTGCAAACTGTTGGGGCAGTTCTGCTGTGTGAAGTCGGCAGAGGGGGGTACAGATCACATGGCTTCCCATGTGGAAATCCAGGCTGTATAGTTGACTGGCTTATCGGTCCTTCTCCAGGTGAAGACACTTCAGCTTGACTGTGTTGAGATGTATAGACTGAATAAAGCAAAATCAGAAAACGTATCCAATATAACAAGGCTATCCTTTTGCTGGAGATTTTTTCTGATCCGTTTCTGTCCACTAGCTCCCACTCTTTGAGCAGACACTCACAACAACCCTCTAATCCTTGTGAGCAGCTCCACCAGACTGCGAGAGAGCTACACCATCCACAGTAAGGGAGGGGAGGGGAGGAAGAGCAGCTGAGAGAGAGGGAGGGAGAGAAGGAGGAAAGAGGAGGTGGGGTATTACTTGAAAGCAGTGATGGAGGCAGTGTCATAGAGAGGAAGTAGAATGGTTAAGATTTATAGGCTAGACTTTTCCACACTCTTTCCTTTGCTCTTTGTCATTATTTATTTTTTTCCCGCCTTAATTTATTCTCCATCACAGCAATGAAACTCCTTCCCTTCTTCCTTTAATTCCCCTGCCACCAACGCTCTGATCATGAAATTTAAAGTTTAATCACTGAGTGCACCTATCTGGCTTATTAGAATGCTTAAAAGGCAGAGTTAATCTTGTCAGACAAAAGATGGAGATCCATAAGAGAGAGCTGCCATTAAACTTAATGAAATGACTTAAAGAAATCTTTCAGATTTGTATGCAGGAGTTTAAATGGAAAAAAAGAGGGAAAACATTTTGGAGTAGGATTTTTATTTAAGAATTGTTTCATCTAGGGGATTTCAAAACAGATGTAGAAACAGTCTTAACACGTTCTTGTAAATATTTACCAACAGAGTTTGTAAAATAAAATAAAAATAGAATATCTGAATTTAGATTTTATGGGGTTAAAGCATCAACTCAGAATATGCTTATTAAATATATCAAATCTAAGATCATCCATCACTATGCTCTATAAAAGAGCATAGTGATGGATGATCTTGAATTTGCCTTAATCTTCACAACACAGGGGCTGCCCACTCTTCATTAACTTAACATGCAAATAAATAAGAGAAAACACATTTGCTTGTGGCCCATGGGTAATGAGCCATATGGTCCACATAAAAATAAACATTCCAATGGATACTTTAACATAAGTGCAAACTGTATATTAAGTTAATTTAAAGTAGGGTTTTACCATAATTTAAAAGCAACAACATGTAAAAAATAGAAAGTGCTTATAAAAGTATTTCTGTTGTATTATTTCACAAATTCCACTTCTGATCTCTGTCTGAAGACACAGCCAAACAGAATAATGTTATAATAGGAAATATTTTCCAAGAAACTGTTGCTTGTTTTTCCATCATAGTCAGTTATGTTTTTCTTGTCCTCTTCCAAGTATTGTTTCTGGTTTGCAAACACTGTACCTTCTGCTTCCCCGCAATGACTGACTCATCTAGCAACATTATTTCCTAATAATATTATTTTCAAAAGAGTGAAACTCCACCAAAACTTGTTGACTGAAGGCAGGTAATTCTTTTATGTTGGTTCTAGAGTGTGACTCAAAAATTCCATTCCCATAAGGAAGATAATGAATAGTCTTGTTTATTTTGCAGGCACAGCTGCTGTCTTCTCTTGCAACTGAAAGGGTTGTCGATTCAGGACAGTAGACCAAACTTCCAGATTCTTTATAAGACCTTAATTTATGAGATTTGTTCAGGTTTTCTAAGGGTTCTTTCATTCATTTTAGGCAAAAAATACAAACAAAAACACAAAGAATGACATTGATAAGATAAAACCTTTAGAGGTAAATGAGCAAACATAACTATAGGTGTTGATGCTCTCATCATGGCAGATGTACTGCATACTATGTTGTGTTCCGTATTTTGTATTTTGTGTTATCCAAATATGGATAAATCTAGTTGGTCATTTAGTTGGTAGGTTTCTTTCCATGAATACAGTTTGTAGCTGCTCTTTAATTAACAACAGCTGTGGTTGTAAAGCTATTTTAAAAAACTCTACCAGCAGTCGGTTATAGTTCTTATGTTTATTTTTTGGGATGTATTTTATGTAGTCAGACATCCAAAAATACAAGCAGAACCAAGAAAACTGTTAATTAGGTATTATGTTTTATCTTCAGATCACAAAATACAACTGAATTTTACAGTATTTGGTGTTTGTATGAGTATTTTCTTTCACCTAACCTTAATTTATAAATATGAGAAAAATAATAATAGACAAATTAAAGTGACATCCTAGCTATTTAATCATGGATAGTATTATCTACAATACTGACTTACCAAGAGCAAAAAAAAAAGAATACTTACTGGTTAAGTTTACTGATACCAAATGGGTAGTTTGATGTTTTTGTTTATTGATATGTGAAATGTTTAATCAGCTACATTTTATTCAAATATGACCATGCAGATATTGGCATGCAATAACCTGTCTTGCTTTAAAGGCAAGAACAATTGTACTATATTAAACAAAAATTCGGGTGAGGTGGTTTGGGCATCAGGTCATGATGCTTCCTGGAAACCCCCCTTTGAAGATCTGTGGGCACATCCCCCTGGGCCAGGCCTTGGGACACTTTGTATGTCCAAAGAGGGAGCTGGTGAGATTTACTTACATGACTGTAAGTGGAAGGAAGGACAGACAGACAGATATGTTTATAGCAAACAATCATAAAACAATCAATAGAATATTTAGGAAAACCAGGTGTTGATAATTTTGCAAAATCAATTTGAAAAGCAGCTGGGATACTACAGAAGTATTGAATATTTAGTTGTGTTTTTTTTAACTAAGACTGTCTATCTTTTCTAGTGTTTATGCTAAGGCTCACATTAGTGTCTTTGTAAACGCACAACATTTAATATGTGTTTTTTGCTTTCAGATAAAGCTCCTAAGTTAAGAGCAACACATGCTGGTCGGTAACCTGCATAGTCTGAGACAGATCCTGTCTCTGGTAAAGTCATTCATATCATGTTGTAGGTCAACAAAGCCCCCTCCTCTTAACCTTAGCCAGCCCCTACAGGTTCTGGGTTGTGTGTATGTGTGTGGGGGGGTGTCTGCGTGAGTGAGTGTACCTCCTGCTTCCTCTGAGGGGTGAAGCGGCAGTGATGAAGTGATAAAAGCTTTGATAAACAGGAGTGCTGATGTGTCAACTCAGACACATCAGGATGGTGAAGGAAAACAACCTGAGAGCCTGGCTTGGTTGTGTATTGTAAGCAGTCTGAGTGTGTATGTGATATCAGGGCACCCGCATATCCCTGCACTTCAATGCACATTGTGTGTTTTGAAACTATTGCTGTTGTATCACAATGTGTATCGGATTTCACATTCTTGTTTTATGTTTTCTGTTGCTTACATTTTCACTATGGTCTTTTGTACATTTTGAGGTAAAGATTTATTTTATTTTCAACTTTATTCAACGTTTTATTATCAAAAAAGATCATTCTGCAAAGTTTAAGACTGATATCTAAAATACATCTGTAGATTTTTATGATAAACTCTTTATTCGCCCATCCTATAAAAAACTTTGGATCAATTAACTCTTTTATTGTCATGATGGGTTTAGGTTTGAGTGCGCTAACCCACATGCAGAACACCAACACGGAGACTGGAAAAATTTA
>JAUZNJ010020109.1:0-17204 GCA_034780135.1 Jordanella pulchra | reverse complement strand
GATGTTGGATGGATGGATGTTGGATGGATGGATGTTGGATGGATGGATGGATGGATGATGGATGTTGGATGGATGGATGTTGGATGGATGGATGTTGGATGGATGGATGGATGGATGATGGATGTTGGATGGATGGATGTTGGATGGATGGATGTTGGATGGATGGATGGATGGATGATGGATGTTGGATGGATGGATGTTGGATGGATGGATGTTGGATGGATGGATGGATGGATGATGGATGTTGGATGGATGGATGTTGGATGGATGGATGTTGGATGGATGGATGGATGGATGATGGATGTTGGATGGATGGAAAGCTACAGTAATGAGGCTCCAATATGAAGGCTAGAGCAGAGAGCTTGACATTAAATCTTTAGAGTAAGAAAATAGATTTTAGATTAGTTCAAAACTGTTTTCTAAGTGAATATGTCTTTTTCAATAAACAAACATTTGATCAAAACAAAAACCAACTATTTTCTATACTTGCCTGTATGCATACTTTTAATGTGTTTGGGTAAATGCTGTAAATGCTCAGTATTCTGGAAGGAGCGTCTTTTCCTCCAAAGGTTTACATCTGGAATTCAAATATACATATTTTCTGCCTTTCAGTTGGTTGTTTTCTTAAACCTTAAAGAACTTGAAATCATTAAATAATTGCTTTAGCCTTACTAAAAGTATAATAATCTAAGTAATCCACTTAAAATTAGAGATGTGTATTGATTCAAATGTCAAAAACTGATTTGATCTTGATTCTAGAATCAATCTTTTTGATCTGATCTGATCTCAAGAGATTGCTGGTGTTAACAACTTTTTTAGCTGTTATCTAAATCACATGACTATGTAGTTTTGCAACATATTGATAATAGAATATTAGCATTACATCAAATTATGTGAGAAAGTAAAGGTAATTAACAGTAGCAGTAATGATGGTTGGAAATACATTTTTTAAAATAACTCCTTGGCATTTTATTAAAAGGTGAAAATGTGAATTTGAAAGAGAGCTTAAAACTAATATTATATGGAGTTAAATTTGAGTTTTTTTCCATTATGGTTTCAAGCTTTCTGAATGGAAATACAGAAAATGTGATATAAAAATCAAATTTTTAAAACATTTCCTAATGAGATTTTTTTTTTTATATTCTTTAAATTTTTACAATATTTTTCATTTTTTTTATTACAGATCTATATTTGTTATTATTTTCAGATTGAGTTTAAAAAGTGCAAAAACAGCAATTCAGTCAGATTAAGGTCAAACCTGTTAAAAACTTTCACTCTTAACCATTTAGGATGTTGCTAAAATCCTGCAGACCAATAGAAATGACTGTTTGCTTCAGAGGAAAGAAGTGAAGGTGATAAAAACATGATCAGTAAAAGACTATTTGAAAAGAATAAGATCTGTAGAAGTTGACATAAATATGTCATTAAAATTGTAAAAATGTTTTTTTTGAAAAGTTGAAAACACATAAATATATATAAAGTTTGTTTTGACGAAAATGTAAGTAATTTGACTCTTAAAACCCTTTTCAATTAAGAATTTTTTTTTTCTGGATTTAATAAAATTCCCTCCATAGTTAACAAATATGTTTATTAACCTAAACCATTTTAATCAATTTCAGAGCTTTACTAACAAACCCTAATTATTTGGTATTTAGATTTAAACCACATTCATTGCATCAAACATTCTGGGAACACTGAAAGAACATCTCTTGCTTTACTAAAACTTTATAACGCTTCTTTATCACTAAATCTTAAATAGCTGATTCCAATTCAAAATGGCCCAAAAGGGTCATTATCCACTTAAAAGATTTAATGTCCTGGTTGATGTGTTGAGAAGCTGCTTCAATATCACCTTAACGTTCATTCTTTGTGATGTTATCTATTTAGTGCGGTGCACCAGTCCCTCCTTCATCAAAACTATTAAAACTCCTCCTTCAGGCATTTGAATCCAAGCAGGTTTGCTTCCTGATATTTTTTAGCAGCGTCTCAGAGGGAACAAATGTCTTTAGGTCGTTCCCCTAAACTACATCCACAGATCTACCCCCAATTCATTTAAAAGTGACAACCAATCAGAAGCCAACATCATCTGAAGTTTCCTAAGTTGTTTAAAGTCATAATAATCAATGTGTACCTGCACACTTTTTTCCTCTCTCCTTCTTAAATGATACTAATTTTCATGTGTATGAAACATTTCCTGTCTGTGTGTGTAATACTTGGCAGGGTGACAGATATATAAATATATATTGTGGCTGAGCTCAAAAGGTGCCTGTACAGCAGTAATTGTGAGCAAGGAGCATGACGGTTCTAATAAACGGAGATGCTTCCCTCTCACAGCGAACAATAGAGAGGCTGTGTATTATTATATTATTATATATGCTCTATAGACCACCTGCAGGGAGAAATCACTGCCAGCAGGCCTCAATCCCCACAAAAAAAGAACCCTCTGCGCACGCCCACGTGATAACGCACGCGTGTTGCCGGCGGAGGCACTTATTCTAACGTGTACGTTCAAGTGTTCGCGCTCTGCAGCACAAACCTGCTCACAAACACACACACACAGGCGCTCAAAATGTTCAAATACAGATGAATCACCCTTATCTCTTGCACACAGTCGCCCCAAGGCCCCCTGCACATGCCCCGCCAGAGATAATACAACACAGACACACACGCGAGCCATCAAATACACCATGCAATCTCTCTAATCACACTCACACACAGTGAGTTCATTCTGGTGCCTGGTCAATACACTACATAGTAACTGCTGACATACTCCAGGACTGTGCACACAGAAGTTAACAGTGAGGACGCATTCATCACCCAACGGAGGCTAATAGCTCGCACCCAAGCTAATGTACACGCACTTGAAAGTCAAAGTTATGCAACGGCTCAGCAAACACGCGTGCCAACGAGACAGTGCTCAAATGAATACACATTTAGTCAATCGTCAAGAGACACTTGGATGTAAAAATCACAAACATGCGCTTCACTTAGAGCGCCGGCCGCCAGCCGCTGCCAGTCAGCTAATGGACTCGTTTGCTAGAGCACAAAGTACACGTTTTGCTAATTTACCGAGCAGTCTGGAGTGTTTTTGTTTTGGGCATCACAGGCGTACACCAGCAAACAGGCCTCGTTTTAATTTAATGTGCACAAGGAGGAGCGAGGGCTTCTGCTGACTGAAGGAAAAAAAAACAAAAACAAAACCCCATCAGTGTTGTAGGACTGGGGATTAACTGTCACAGCTTTTTTTGATGCAAAACTTGATGGCAGTCTGAAGGGCAGGAAGGAGCGAAGAGACATTGTTTTCTAAATTTGCTGCCGTCTATTATAATCATTCTGAGTTCATTTCATATTGACGTAATTTGCATCTCCTTGGATTAACCCTGTTTTAAATCACCACATACCCCCCCACCCAACTAAGATTAATGCAAAATAATAATAAAAAAATAAACTGAGACATGCTATATTTAGCAAGGACAGAAGGTACATAAAATACATGGAGCAGCTGTCCAGATGTAGCTAAAACATCTATGACTGCTGCATGTGATTACATCAGTGTGTGTGTGTGTGTGTGGGGGGGGGGGGGGTCTGTTTAATGGACTGCTTGGTTTGTTAAGCAGATGACTTATAGATTTAACTGTTTAGGCAATAATAGATTGAGAGGAGCTAAACATAGAGAGATCAACAAACAATAATTAGCCTGAGAACTACAACAAGCTTTAGCTGTTTTCTCAAACTAACTGCCGCACAGAGAACAAGACATCAGACACAGATTATGATTCCTATTTAAGTGTTTTCACATATTTGGTTTTAGTCTTTGGAAAAGGAAATGTAAATCTTATCCTTGGACTGAAACCTAAGAAGCCAAATGCTAATCACTGACCCCAACTGTGAGATTCACAGCTCTGTGAACGTAGCGGGAATAAATTGAGTTATAATGAGAGTCAGTTTGTCCGGCCTAAACAACACACTTCAGTGTGGAAGTTGGTATAAACAGCAAGCTAAGTCGATCAGCTATTTTCTGTTTTTTTTCTACCTTTATTGTTTTTAACTCTGTCACAACTTCCACAGTGAAAATTGTTGTGGTCAGTGTCACCTGGTAGCATCTGGCAAGAGGTGTTTAATGAGCAAAAGGCTCATAGTTAGGGTGCCCCCCCCCCCTAAATAATTGACCTATGATTAATTTTTTATTAATGGTTTATTAGAGCGTTCCTTCCGATTAACTAATAATGTCCACTTAGAAGGAATTTCTGTCTGTTGTGTAATGTTATGGCCGTCCACTAGAGAGAGCTGCTGTTCCTTATTAAGCGGAGAATTACTGGCATTTGTAAAAGAAGTAATGATCCAGAGTCCGGTCCAGATTATCTATACCGCTTAATGGCAACAACAATGAACTTTATGTCGTTCTGTTATCTTAATTTATCACCTAAATAGTGCTGCATGTTGAAGCGGCGTAACATCTCAGCTTTTTTTTTAATGTGAAGGTATAAAAGAAAAGTGGGGGCTAGTAAAAAAACAATTTATAACATCATAGAAAAAGACATGCTGGCAACAAGGGGAAGGTTTTTGTGAGTTAATGCGCTTCATGGATCCAAGTTTTAACATTCCTCTGAGTCCAAACCATCAGTTAAAAAGTGTTGCTAACAGAACAAAGTCTATTCTAGCATTGAAAGCTGAATTACACTAAAAAACTAGAAAAGCCCCCCGACATATTGTGACCTCAACTTTCACACCGGACCCAGATCATGTCTTTGGGCCACGACGCACCTTTGGTAAAATTTTCAGGAAAATCGGTCGATAACTTTCTCTGTAAAGTTGCAAAGAGACAAACAGAGAAACAAACAAACCAACGCTACCGAAAACATGACCTCCTTGGCGGAGGTAGCAAAGAGCTAAATCACAGTTAGGGTTCACTTCATTGAAGCGGAACAGAAAGTAGTCTGACAGCATATCGGAGCGGCATACCCTGCCTTTAAACAAAGTTTTTACCCATTAACATAATAGGTTCCTGTTATATTATACCTCATAAACAACTTTAATAATAAGTCTGAGAATATGTTTGTGTTTTCAGTCAGTATTTAATACATTTGGCACAATAAATAAATTGAAATATAATATATTTTTTTCCATTCAGCATATGATAAGAGAGTATTTAGGCTTTTCATGTCATCAAAGGATTGTCTTGATACAAAAAAAAAAGCAGTAATAAGGTTTTAAAAAATAGTCGCTCATCAATTAATGAAACTGATCAGTCAATCAGATTGATTCATTTAGTCATTAATTTACTACTTGCAACCCTAAACCTTACCCAGTAATTTAGTGGTAATTACTGGATCAGGCTGGTATCACAACTGCTAATTCACCAGGACCCCTCTAGTTTGAATAAAGTCGTTACATTATTAGGTAAGGCACAACATTTGCACGTTTTTACAAAATATTCATAGTGACACGTTGCCTAGCAACAGTCCTGAAAAAAAAAACATGACATCAGCATATAGGCTTTGAGTTCATGGGGAAAACCACATGTTAAAAACCACTTTCTTCTGAGAAATACACAGTTTTTACTGTAATCTTTACTTCTCAGAGAAATATAAGACAAAAAGAAAAACAAACAAAAAATGTTATATCACAGGACAGCAGATCTTTAATGCCGGAAGATGGAGCAAAAATGTAGAAACATCCGATCTCTTTACGCTAGTGTTTTTTTTTTCCTTCTTTCATGATCTGACCTGCTTTGCTTTGTAGCCTTAACATACAGAACTCATCCATCAGAGAGCCGAGCTTTCAACATATATTTCTTTCAGAAATCCAGTTTGGATGAACATAAATTTAGCTGCACTGTTTCTTCCTAAGAAAACATGACATAAACTTGACCTCTGAGTTAAATAAATCTACTACTCTCTGCCACACCAACACAACACAGAAGCAATATGTGCTCCTTATTAAATAGTCGTTTACTGCCAACAAGCTAATTAAGTAGGAAATTAAAAAATCATTCAATACCGTTCCTCCATTTTCCTCCTTGTACTTTTTGGAATATTGAGGTTGCATAGAGGTGATTTATTGCATCTTCCTGACTTGGAGTCAGACTGGAAGGGAGGCAGCCCTTCTGAAATATATACCCAGCTTCAAACGAAAGAGGACAAACACATGTGAATAGGTTTAAAATTAGACTTTTAGAGTTTCTAAATTCTTTCATGTTTCTGTTTTATGTAGGATGCCAACAACCGTTAGGCTTCGTATAAAAAAAGAATGCGTACATCTGCCTGGATTTGAGGGCTAATATACAGGCAGCCTCCAGCTGGTGACCCTTTGGACCCGCGCTCTGTCTCCACCCTCCGTCTGTGGAGTCATTTAAGGATAATTCCTCCAGACGTGGTTCAGCTCACAGTCAAATGACAGGGGCCTCTTCCGTCGCACAGATCCACCGCTGTTCTTTGTGTCTCTCCTTCATCTCCACCTCTCCTTAGACTGACCCGCTTATGCTGCAACCTCTGTTTTTGCCCTTTTCTCCTCCTCATCTCAGCTGGTTCTTCTATTAAAAGCAGCGTTCAGACCCGCAGGTCCAAACCCTGCGATTTCTTCTGCCTTATGTGGGATCCAATGACCTCGGGCGAAGGGTTAAAGTGGAAATGTGGCTGAGGTGTTACATTCATTCATCTCCACCCAAGTAAGCAGCCGTCATTGGATATATGATAAATATGCATGGGCAGATGTGTGATTCTCACGATGATAAGCTTTAGGAAAATATAAAGTAATTAATGGAATTTATGCTAAAAATCTAAACAAAGATGCACCAAATAAAGCGATTGTTGCTTTTTTGAACTAATCTCCTCTTGGTAGTTTTAAGAAATCATACTTTTAACAAAACTTTCGGGTTGAACTCCTGCACTGTCCCATGTTTTTCACAGCAAAGGGTGTATCTTTGTTGCACTGCAAAAAAAGTGAACTAAAATTAAGTAAAAATGATTTAAGACTTTTGCACATAAAGCAAGCAAACAAAAAAACTCCTTATAATCTTATTTTAAGTGCGGTTTTTGTATATTTTGTATATATTTTGTATATTTGTATATTTATGTTATTTTGTGGCAGTTTGTTTTACTTGCCTCTTAAGATAAAGGACAGATTATGGTGCAAACATGCTTCAATTACATAAATGAACTGCATAAATGAAAAGTACTGCAAACACAAAAAAGGAAACTAAAACACGAGCAGACAAAACATGATCAGAAAAAATAAAGAGCAGTAAAATGAAAAGGTGCTGCACTGCGAAAATGGATCTAAACATGAGCAAAAATTTCACACTAGCGTGTTTGCCCATGATTTGAGCAGGTAAATATTTTTGCAGTGTGCAATACGTGAATAATGCTGATTTAAAAAACACATGTTAATAAACAAATGCTGCAAGCAAACAGGATTCCACACCCAGAAAACATGTAAAGGGAAGAAAATGTACCTTTTCATGTTGGCCTTTTTTAAACATAAAATCTTTCTAAGGAGATTTTTTTTCTTACCAGGTGTTTTAGCCTAAATTATTTGTTCAGAGTTGGTTTGGTAGTGCCATGCATTTTCTGTGATTGCAGCATTGCTCTTTTTTCCCTTTGCATGTATTTTTGCCTAAGTCCAAATTCTGTCTTTTTATTTTTGCTATACCTTTTTATATTTGCTGTGCATTTATGCTTTTACAGAACGATTATACCCCTTAGCAAATACATACTTATTTTCAGACCAATTTTTGCAGTGTTTAGCCTTATATTAGAAAACTAACAGTACGTTACAGTAGTCTTAAATCACTTAGCTAATAGAAAAAAAAACACCAGTGGATCAAAATGATGGACAAATGTAGTGATTTTATACCTGTAAACGTTCTAAAACCTCTGTGCAGTGTGGTAAAGGCCGATGCCTTGATGTATAAAGCCAGAGTTAAGCTCTGAGGTCAGACAGGTGTATAGCAGAAACTCACCAGCACTTTGTCATATGCATGTGTGAGTTTAAGTACTCATAAGGATGTCTAACCCTGCTTTCCAGCCGCTCCTCCACCCATCCGGCTGCCTCGGGATAGAGAAACCAAGCAGCCTCCCCAATTGGGTTTCGCTTAAGAGGTTTATCGGTATGTTGCTAAACATTCTGACCTTTTTTTTTCATCTTTAATGCGCTTAAAATGTTCCAAACCCTTCTAATCCCCACGGCTATCCCACACAGATGTTCACCCAGCTCTTTTATTGGACTTCATCTCAGCCCCCCTCCCCCCACCCCCAGCACTTACATTTAAGAAATCGTTTTAGAAAACTACACCTCACCCTCTGATAAGTCTGCCATCAAGTCCCTCCCCTTCAATGCATCTCAGTCTTCAATGATTATATCTTGATGAGAGTCGCAGACGGTTGGTGACTCTGTGTGTTTGTGTGTGTGTGTGCAGTGATGGCGTGTGACCACTTCTGTGCCAGCGGCCCTGGATGTTTCATGGGAATTTATGTCATTAGATAATGCCCAGTTAAGTGTAACAAGATAATAACAGGGATGGGGAGACCATTGTGGTTATTCCTGCTGAGCTAGTTGGACATCTGGAGTTGCCACTTAAGCTTCTACACACTGAGTCATCCGCTGTGGTAGTTTACAAAGCTGTACAACTTCACCAAAGATTGTGTTTTGGAACTTTCTTCGAGATGATTCAGCGCTCTATTTTTAAAACATTTCCCACACAGGATAGCCTCATGTCCAGAAAACACCCATGTTAAGGTATATGGAGATTCTACCTAACATGATCTGTGGGCAATCATGTCAACAGATGCTTGTCTTGGTTGATGACCACGTGGTGGAGAGGGGGACATGTCCGGGGCATAGATACATCTGCAACCCTGAGCAGGTTTATGAAACAAAGGTGGAACAATAAACTGGGTGTTTCTATTAAAGCTTAATGGGAAATCAAGAGTGCGAAAGTGGGTTGGTTTTTGTATGTGGGTTTGTTGTTTGAACCAGCGTTCCACAAAGCACTGTTTAGCTCCTGCTGGATGGATGCTAACGTTAGCCCAACTTCCTATGACAACTCTCGCCTCTTTTCCACCAAAAAGGTTGATTCCACCAATTAGGTTCTCACCTGCAGGCAGTTCTTTTACCTATTATGTAAGATTAGGTTTCCCAAAGCGGCAGAAACTTTTTATGCCACTCCCCACATGGGGTTGTTAGACAACGACTGGGGACATCCCAAGATTATTCTTAATATTGTGAAAAATTAATTTATAATGTATTACATGATTCAAAGATGACATATGCCATTCCATAATAAATGTCCCATTAAATAATTACAAGTACATCTAGAATCATAATGAAAACATGTCCTTACCAAAATATTTATCTTAAAATGAATATTGAAAACTCAGATTGAAAATTCCACCTAAAAAAACCCCAAACTTAAATATAGGGACTTGCTTAAATATATTGAAGTATGTTTTTTTAGGTGGAATATTGGATAAGAAGCATAGAAATCAAATAGGAAACTTTTTTTTTTTTACAATCAACACTTTGGGTGACAAGATGGAGAATTAGAATATTAAATAAGTTTAACACCTTTTCAGACATTTTCCTCTAATCTGTGTCACATCTGAATATATGCTTTTAGGTTATACAGTGGGATAGATGTTTAGATTAGTAGATTGTTATTTATGTTGAAATTCATATATGGATATGTATTCTAGCTTGTATGTGTTTATTAAGGAACATGGATCCGTGATTGACGTTTGTTTTGTAATTGCTGTTTGATCTTTATAGCAGATCTTTATTAATAAATTCAAATTAAAAGAATATACCTATATATTAATCAGACTACATGATCTAAATAAATTGTCTTTGTAATGTGTCTTGAGATGACGTGTTTCAAAACAAGTGGCGCTATATAAATAAAATGAATCGCATTGAATATCTATACAAATAATTCTATGTATTTTCAGAGGGTCAGTAGTGGCTTGTAATGTTATTTTTAGGGACACGGGGTAAAATGCTTAGGAACCCCTGGCACAAGACAAAGAAAAACAAAGCAAACCCACGCTAATAATGCTAACGCTACATCCATGTGAATGTGAACACACATGAGAGAAACAGAATTCAAAAGAATTGAAAGACAATTTCAGGTTAAAACATATATCTGATCAGATTATTGGTAAACAGGTACTTTAGTTTCAAAGTCACGTCAAGGAAAACAAACAACAAAAAAATCATCCAATAAATGTGATTGCTCAGGGCTTCAGTTAAGATGTGCAGATATTTAAAGATATAAAGTATAGGTTTTGTGGTTGTTTTAATATAAAAATGGGAAAAACAGAAAAGGGGGAAAAAAAGGATTAGACTCAAAAATGACAAAAATTTAGCGATACAGAACTTGTTCGATCATTTCTGATGTTCAAGTTTCAAACAAAAAGCTAAACTAAAATTGCCCGTGTTGGGGCAGCAGCGATGGTCCATTTCCCTCTGACTGCAAGCGCCTCATATTTTTTCCTCCCAAACTGAGGCTGAGCTCTCAAAAATGGAAGGAATAACATTTGGGGTTTTCTGTTTTAAAATGGATTTTCCTTTCAGCTATTTTCGGCGCCTTCCTGGGAAGTTTATTTGGCTTCCCTCTCCACACCCTACCTATTAAATCGGCAGCTCCGGAAAAAACCTGGCACTCTCCTCGGGCACGGTGGTGGCGGTCCTCGACCACGTAACAGTTACGGGCGTTGTGGGCTCAATACGTTTTCACTTTACTAGTTTTTTTCTTTCCTCAGATGTGCTCAAACGCCTTTTATACGCGCGAATCAATCTTTGTGCCCACATTTGTCGGCTAAACGTGACAATGGCGCATCTCTGTGAATCTCTGGCATGTAACTCCATGTGACAGCCCAGCACGGGGCGATGTGATTAATTGTGAAATGTGTTTCTGTGCTAGTAGTCCTGAAGTGTGAACGTGTGGGTGCACGACTATAAATACATCATTTGATGTGAGATTGTGTGTTATATATGTTTATGATCGTCAGTGTGAAAAATTTATATATGTAATTTTTTTTTTCTGAAGAGCACATGTTGAGCCACAGTTGGAGATAAGCGTGTAAACATCTGTGACTGACAGGCTGAGCGGTACGGTGTGGGAGGGAGACGGTGTTCTTTTATTAAAACACATAAGCATGCCTGTGCGGTGTCTATATAGCCGTCTGTGGGAGTATTTGCATGTGTGGACCCCCTTTCTCCCCCTTCTTCTCCTAAATTCTGTCTATATGTGGGAAAGTTCAATAAATCGACGGAGAGAGATAAATCTGCGTCTGATCCACATCTGTGTTTGTGTGTGAGTGTGTGTGTGCTGCGTGGCAGCCTGGCCTGAGCCCTGTGCCAGCAAGGAGCAGGTGTGGGGAGGCAGCCCTGCGTTGCCCGTTGCCCATCTGCGTGGCCGTCTGTGTGCCGCCTGCGCCCTATCCGTGCCAATGCCGCACAGAGCCGGGGAGCCAGGGGGTGAGAAGGGGTGAGAGAGGGGAGCCTAAAGGGAATAAACCATGGGAGAGACTGGAGGGCAGGGGGTAGGAGGATGGAGGAGCTGGCTGGGTGCCCACACGCACCCACCAACCCCCCTCCTCTCTCCCTCTGCCCTCTTTCTTTTATCTCTAGCTATGCTGATGAGCTGTGATGTTCAGGGAGAAGATAGGCATAGGGGGGTGAGGGTTTCTAAGGGCTAAACCGAGGAAAACTTTCAAAGCGTCAACTGTTTATTTATTAGAAAATATTGCAAGGATTTAAAAAATTCCCTCTTTGCATCTTTGATCTCAAAAATGCTTACGCAGAGGTGTTGTTCCTCCATTTGGCCTGCAGGGGTCGCCTGTTGGCAGCAGTGGGAGGGACTCTCGCAGCAGCAACACATGCTAAAGAAATCTGCCTCTTGTTGACGGAGGGGGGGATCGGACCAGAAGGGACGGAGAATCCTCTCAAATGGTCTGACAAAATTCCTGCAGCACTTCCAAACACCTCATATCAAGTTTCCTGCTAATGTGTAGCGCTGAGCTAAACAGCTATGAATGAGAAACGTTCGCTGCCCAGCTGCACTCCCATGTTCTTATAAACATGCATGAATGGTGTGTTTCTGAGTGTGTGTGTGTCCAGGGCACAAGTGGGAATTTAGTGGATCATGTGATGCCAATCTCTGCCAAGGGAAGTGGAAGGGGGGGCAGACAAGTACGAGGAGGAGGGTAGGGAGAAGGATTCATAGGCTGAGATAAAGGGAAGGGAGGGGAGAAAAGTTAGGACAAGACAAGGGAAAAAAGACCTGAATGAAAAGAGAGGAAGAAAAGGGAGAGATACAGTGGAGATGACTGTGCGGGGGTGTTTGTCGATGGTGGGGTGGGATTGTGAGAGCTGTGGGAACGTTTCGCCTCTCCGAGAAAGATGTGATGGGGATAATAAAAAGGAGGAATGAGAGGGAGAGAAAGAGGGAGTTGTTGGCAGAGCAGAAGAGGGCACAAAAGGAGGCACCAGGCAGGGAGTGGACATGATCAAACCTCCCCCCCATGCTGCAAAGGGGAAGCAAACACACCGAACGTCACAGCTAAGGCCAGGCAGTGCCATCACTCTGCCAATGGGTCAATAGTTCAAATCTACCATAAAAAGTCCTCCTCTCAATGTCCCTCCCACTCGGCTGAGACCTCCTGCCTACCTGTCACTCATGTCTCAGCTCTAAATGTGCAAGGGGGCAGCAGCCAAACTGGCAGGAGGAAGCGTGACCTTGTGAACTCCTGACTTGGCTTTTGATGCTCATCCCCGATTGTGCTAGACTGCCTGTGGATGAAGTCAGAGAATCGCCCTGGAAGTGGTTCAGATGGCTTAAAGAAGAAGACATGCTAAACACAGGCAAGAAAACAAAACCAAGACAAAACCAGATGACCTAGGTGCCAGGAAGAACCCCTACATGAATTGAAGTGATCCAAAGATGTAAGCATTGATGATAACATGTGAAGAGCATCAAGGCTAGGCTTGCAGCAAGGAGAAAACATTGCATAGCACCTTATAAATGGATTCCCTAATAAGGATTTCCCAGTATTAAGTTTTGTCCGGCTTTTTGGACGTTGCTGGAAAACTTTAACACTGCAATAGTCCTTCCTTCCAGGAACTGTACACCTCCAGGACCAAGAGGTAAGCAGGTAAGATTGCAGCATACCATAATGTACCATCTCGTACCAAAAACAGCTTCTTTCCATCTGCTACTGGCCTCATTAAAAAGGCCCAACTCGACAACTTACACCTTTTCTGTTTGGTGGAAAAAAAACAAACAAAAAACAAAACAAAACCAAAATAAACAACTCAGCACTTCTGTGTACTATCTAAATTTTATTTCATACTATTTTTTTTATTAACTTCCACGGTGCTGTTTCTCTGCAAAACATTTTGTTTTTCATCCCTTAATCTCATAACATTCCTAAACCACTAGAATTTTTATTCAAAATCAAATATTCCTGAATTTATTTGTCAACTTCATTTTTGCTTGTCTGTGTTTATCACCTTATCGTGAAAAAACGTTCCTTGTTTGTGTGACACACTACTTGGCAACAAAGTTTTTTGCCATCCTTCCTGGATCTCAACTAATTTATCCATAACTCTTTTTATAATATATACCATTTTACTGCATCTTTGTCAGCTGTATTCCTTGGTCTTTATGATTATCTTATTATTTAAAGAAAACACATTTACCTCTCAGCAAAATAGTTTAGTAGGCTTTTTATATTTATGGTTAGGAATAAGTAATCCTTTTTCATAAAGCTCAACTGATGGTGAACCAGAGGTATTTCTGGTTGGGCATGCGCAAACGGGAAAATCAGGTTTTAATCACTGATTTTAAGCCGTGATAGTTGAGTTGTTGATGAGTTTTTCTCTGAGTGGATACGCTTGGCCCATGTTTGTTTTGGTCAGAGTGCCCATAACAGGGGGGCAAGTGATCTGAGAACAAAGGTAAAGGGAGAAAGCATTATGAGCTCAGGCAGAAGCAGCAGGGAATCAGTGTGACAACACCAGGAAAAGACGGCCAGCTGTGCCCCCCCTCTAAAGCTAAGGTACTACAGCGGTAGATCGAAGGAGCCCACTGGGCAGCAGCCTGTCAGAGCAGGGAGATAAGGCAGCTCAAGACGAGAGCTGAGGAATACAGTGGTAGATCGGAGAAGCCCACGGAGGAAAGCGAATGCTGAAGGGGCATTAGAGGCTACAGCAGACCAAGGCTAGCAAAGCTATAGATGCTAACTGCGGAGGATCATGGGAGCAAAGTGGAAGAAAGAATAAGTCCACTGAAAAAATGGTACACTGAAGGCAGAGGAGAAGTTGCTGCAGGCCAAAAGTAGGACAGCAAAGAATGAGCAAGGAGAGGTTAAGGCTGGCTGAGGCTAGCCTCTAGAAGCTAAATGCTGGAGGTGGAAGAATAACAGCAGGGGATCAGACCGAGTGGGGAGAGAAGGCAACAGTTGGTTGGTGTCTGCACTGGAGGTACAACCATGAAAGAGTCCTTCTAAGGATAAATTAAAATGGCTTTTTTAAAAGCAAGCTACAAACCTCTGAAGTGCATTCCTTATTTCATCCTCTGTTAACATTTTTTCCATCTCCCATTTTAATAAAAAAGCTTGTTTCTGTTGCTTCCTTCACTAAAACAGTGGTCAGTTCCCAACACTTTTTCATCTACTATAATTTTGATACTTAATAATATAATGTCAATGTGCATGAGACATCAGTTGAAGAATTCATGGATTCAATGCTGTGATTAGTAATCGGCAGATACAGGTCTTTGCGTCGGTGATCCTCTCCTAACATACTGAATGGTGCATCCCTAGAAATAATGTAGAACAAATCAATTGTAAAGTGATGCACGGAGCTGCTTTTAAAGACACACGGTTTCAGTGGATTTTATTGAGGGTTTTAAGAGTAAAGGAGGTTTTAGATTTCTACTTGTGAAACAGCCTAAAAACTATGTTTGCTCAATTTCACAATTATATTACACTTTTTGTTGACCCATCACATAAAATCCAATTAAATCTGCTACTGTAAGAGGTCATAAATACAAAATGGGTGTCTTTGTCATCCATGTTAGTTTGGGTTTTTTCTTGGAGAAGCTCCCCCAAACTCGTGCCCTTTCAGAAATCAATTTTTCCTGAAGCAATGCACTGTTTAGCCCTTAGGACCAGACAATATCTTCTGTCACAGTAGACAACTCTCCTATTATTCAAACTTTAAACAGACAGATCATAGCAATTCACGCCTTATAAAGACCAAAGATGATTATAAACATTTTAAATCAAGCCTAATCCCACAAATGTCATGCAAAAGAGATTTTAATCACATCTAACCAGACTAACAAAGTTAGAGAAAGACTTTCCACAATCCCTCTGACATAAAGAGAGGATAGTATCATTGAAATGACCGGATGATTTACACAAACAGGCCTTCAGTTGAATGTAGAACAGGCCAGAAAACATTGCAGCTTTTCTGGGGGTTTGTGAACTATGCAAATAAATGCTACCAAAACTATCCAGGGCTTGGAGAACGTGTTTTATGATGGCTGTAAAACTCCACACAAACACATAAAAGCGTGCCTGTAAAAATAATGTGTGCTGTGCATAACTGCTCATTTGGGCTAATGAATTAGGGGCAAGCGATGAATGGCTGCATAAAAACTCCACATCCTCCCTGGACGAGGCCAGAGCTGACCTACTCTGTGCCGTCCATGATTTGTGAATTGGCTGAAAGTGTGTGTTTATTTTGCACTCAACTGTATTGCAATATATTCTGCTGCTTATGTCTGTGGTCTTTTCAGTAGCACCACATGAGGCTGCTTATCTTTAACCTTTAGACCTGCATACAAACACACACACATTCCTACACAGAAGCGCCAAGAGCCATTTGAATTAAAAGCATTACAGTTTGATGCTTAAACGTTTTCATGTGTTCTTTTGTATAGATTTTTAAAAGCTCTGCATGCGTGTTGTTTTCTATACAGAGCAACAATAGCTTTTTGCACCAATAAAACAGACAAATGCCATGCATTTCTCATTTTCAAAAAGGCTATTTATTGTTTGTTTGGAGAGGTCATGATTAGTCAAAATGGGACCAGCAGGAGGCAGCAGTTACATAAGTCTCAGTTTATAAAACATTGCTGTTTTTTTTATCTACAGCTACTTAATGAAAGAAAAGTTAAAAGAAAAGGTTCATCATCAAACACAATCAGTGAAAATAAATGTTCACATAGCTGGATTTGTAGGTATCGGTTTAACACAGACTTGAATGTGTTCAGACAGCAGCAGAAATATGCTCTAAAATAATAAATATTACATTTGGAACTTGGTATGAGCTAAGCCAACTTAGCTTCACTGTTTAAACTGAGGAAAGTATGACTTAAATGACTACAAGCATTTACATTTATAATCAGTTTGCAGCTACTGTATTTTTTCTTTGATGTCCAGCATTGTGTTTCTAAAACTGTCCATTGATGGTAGAGATGGATGTTGGATATGAAATGATCTCTTTAAGGCAACACTGATTTCCGTAACATAACTAGATGCAGCTAAGAATAAAACAGTACTGTCTTAAGTAGCTTTTTACTTTTTCCGCATTGGTTTTGTCCTCAAAGTGAAAAACAACTGATTTGAGTGCACAAAAACAGCCCTCATGCAAGTATGAGATAAACAAGCGAGAGAACGCAGAGAAGGAGCATTGATATATTGGGGGCCTCATGGTGTTGAATTTGCACACACAAAACTTTCAAAATGAGCACGGAGAAGAGTTTACTTGCTTTTAAAAAATAAAACTGCTTAAATTAGTATTATTATTATTAGTGAATTCTATTATTCGTATTAAGGGATGTGCACTTGTAGCTAACTTGAATGCCACCTACATAGGTAACAAGCAGGAAGGGAACAGTTTTATAAAACGTCAAGAAGTGTATGATTCATTCAAGCTGCTAATAGAAAGCCAGCAACATAACAGTACATATAGGAACGTTGTGTTTTGTCTTTTTGAGTGTTGAACCTGCCTGTCATTTAACAGGTTTGATGTTGGCATCTTGTAGGAATCTAGGAATAAATCTGTTGCTTAATTAGTTATAACTATTGAGAGAGAACAGGACAGAGTAAGATATAAAGCAGCCAAGAGGAAGGTTGAATGTAGAGTTGATTGTAATGCTAGTCATGCTAATCCTGCTATATAGCCATCCTGCTTCT